>JAHWXV010350558.1:0-11425 GCA_024586415.1 Phrixothrix hirtus
TTTTGCAACATTTCCATCAATGCCTCCATATTTTGTTTTTCGGCGTTTCTTGTCACTGGCATATAAAAACAATTAACACTAGCTTTTAATTAATAATAGTTTGTGAGTTCAACTTTTAAAAACGAATCCGACACCTGGCACCAGTGTAACGGAACTAGGTAATTGTTTTACACAATGTTTATTTATATTCACTAAAATTCTACAAGTAACTATGTACAATAATTTATTTTAATATTTAATTATTGTTCTTACAATCCACCAGCAGCAAACATTTATTTATAATTCTATTTATGTATATTTATATTTATATCAGTAATGCATAGTACAAGATTCTAACAAAAACTACCATAGGGGAATTTAATATGCTGCTTATATAGGAACAATAAATTCTAGAAACAATAAGAATAGAATATTCGATAATATTACTCATAATAATGATGTAATGCTTTGGCTCATTGCTGACCTAATTGAATTGACAGACATAAATTACTGCAATGAGTCATTTGCTGATTACATCATTTTTTTTATTACAAAGAAAACATTCTAGATGATTCTAGAATTTTCCATTTACTGTTTCTAATTTTTGTTACATCATATAACATTTAACATTCACCGTTTAAGGGTTTTTATTTCGGTTAAGGTATTCGGTTATATTATATAAGGAGTTAAAAGTTACAGCCATAATTTTCATAAATCTTAAAACTGGATTTATTTTAAAGTCGATAGTTTGTATAAAAACGAAGTGAAATATTATGACATTGCTGCGTCATTAAAGAAATATAAGAAATATAACTAAATGTAATTCAAATAGTTATAAATCAATATTTTAAACAAATGTGATGATAGATTTATTTTGCATATTTTAATTTATTGTAGAGTAATAATTACACAGATTCAACTATTTTTTTTAAACATTTAAACTTACTCGTTAAATAGTTTAGAATGCAATTAATTAGTAACGTGTAGTACCAATTATTTATCTTAATTGAATTTTAAAAATTTTTAGCGTATTCTAAATTATACCCGCTATTACTACAATTAGAAATAAAATTAATATAATAACAATGTGCAGTTTGATACTAACAGAAATATCAATAAATGTTTCTATATGATGACAGCGTTAGCTTCGTGTGCCTATTGGTTCATTTAGTATTATAAAAAACATATTAAAGCAACCAATAAGTCTCCGATCAAAATTTATACTTAATTATATAAATAGCATTACACTGTAGCTAAAATTTTCGCAATTGAACTAATGAGTATAAAACTAATTGGATAATACATCAGGTTTATTACAAAAAAACATACTGTATGTATTCAGTAGGATATAATATGCTGATTATTATTTGAATTTTTAATCATCAAAAATCATTGGATGTTCTATTCATTGAAGAATTGATTGAATTCGTTGTTTTGACGAAATATATTTGTGTACGAATTAAAATGAGAAGTTTCTAAGAAACAGTCATAATGAACGACGGCAATTAAAAGGATGTGTACATTTTGAACCACAAATACACAAATACCTTTAATTATCTTCATCTATTATATTATCTTTTGACTATTTTTTGGAAACTTTTCATTTTAATTCGTGCACAAGAATGTTTCATCAAAACAACCAATTAAATCGATAATTTTGGCTGAGTAAAGCATATAACTGTTTTTGAAAACTAAAAGTAAAACTAATAACAGCATATTATGTCTTACTCAATACATACAATATGACATTTATAATAAGCCTGTTAATATATTAACTAAGTAGCTTTATTACTAATTGTTTGAATTGCGAAAACTTTAGCTAACTCTAATCCTATTTAAATAACTAAACGTAAACTGTGTTGGGAGGCTTACTCTTCATCATTGGTTAAATATCAATCCAACTTTAGCATAATATAGGAAAGTACCTTTCATCGAATGATGGACCTATTAAAATACCTATTAAAGCAATTCAAATTAAAAATAAAATTATTTTTTAAACACAGTCAACAATTACTGATGAAAACGCTAGAAGAATTATAATGGTATTTATTATAAAAGCCTTACATTTATTATCTTTGGATCAGTTTGTCATTTGTTTGAGTAAAGTGAATTAGTGAAGGGTAGTGTTACAATATTTGTGATTTGATCATATCTATTTCAACTTATTTTCCAATTAAATATATATAAAACATTGTGCCGTCTCTGTAAACGAAGCAACCGTTATACTTAATGTGCACTCAATACTAAAACACAAAAGATTTATCAAATAGCGTTGATATAGTCGAAATTTGTTTAACTCAAATAACATAGTCACAAAAACTTTAAATTTCAAAACAGTGTCTTCTGTGCCAATTGTATATATATAATTAATACTATATTATATATACAGAGAAATTATTATATTAATGAGTACCTCAACCACTAACTCCATAATTCATGATATTAGGCAAATTCATTATATCGAGTTATAATATAGCTGCGTAGTTATTATAGTTATTTTTTTGTTCGTACTGTATTCGGTATCCGAAGGACATGTTTTTCCACGAGTTCATTGCGCACCGATAGTATTTACTGATGCGTTTTATTTAGAAAGTGGCAGTTATGATAGCGAGAAATAAAACGCTTAGCTGAGCATTTTTTGAAGAGCGATATAAAGACGGCGTTTCCAAGCAAAATCTGAACGATAATTCCAAATTCGAAATACCAAACAAAATCTAGATTTGGAGAAGAGAAATAGTATCCAAAACCTTGAACCAAAAGTGACAGCGATTCTACCAGTAAATCGAACTACTTTAGCACTACTTTAGATATTTACTGCATCGCTTAATTAGGCTTCTTGTTATTTACTATTTACTGCTAGTAGCGTTATCATCTAAATAAACAACATCATAAACAATTAAAAATTCAAATTTAAATACGTAAAATAATACAGTTAGGAGTGTCAGACTTTGTTAACTTTAATGATGTTAAATAAATGATTATAAGCGTGGAAACCTTTTGAATAAATAAAATAAGTATAATTCTGTAAATTATTTCATTTATTCAATATCCTTAATTGAGAGATTAGATCAAGACCTATTTTATTTACAATTTTGCTTAATTATCCATTTAAGCTTGATTTACTTTGGTTTACATGTTGTTGGTTGTCTCTTCGAATCAATTGATTTTTCGAAAGAAGGGCTCGCAGTGAAATTTATTTTCACTGCGGTTTGTAATTGAATGTAATTAATGCATTGTACCTTCACATGGGTCTTCGGCTTTGATTAGTAGTTGGATTTGAATTTCAAAGAATCTACTCTGAACTACTTTATACTTCTTTTAATTGGTAAGGCTTTCTGCAGTTAGCTGCTTTCATTGTTATTTCGCAGCACAATACTAGCACTTAGAAGTACATTGAATTATTACTGGACCATAGGCCTAGATACCTTCAAAAGTCACTGAGTTTGTTGAAGTCAGCCCTGATATAACCTTTTGCGTTTCTACGACAACCGATTTGTAATGTAACCCTATTTCAAAGTTATTACTATTTCACTTCACCGTTAAAATATTATTTTTCGAGTCTTCTTTTATTCGTATTTTATAAAAATTACGTTGTCAGTTTTCTTGCAGTGAACATTTAAATGGGTCTTAAGCTTTACTTGACATATTGTAATTCAGAAAAGAGTTCTGCTATCTGTATTATATGTTTATAAAACCTTTGGGGCTTATGCAATTGTTCATTTTTATGAGTACAATTTTAAGGAACTTTATCACGCGATGTACTATTCTAGCATATAAAACGTTTACGAAACTGTTTCCAAATAGTTTGCTTTAATATGTTACTGAATGTAAAAACAACCGTTTATATAGAAAGGAAACAACCCACTACTAATCATAGCCAACCTAATCTTTGCGAAATAAGGCATTAACCATTGTTTTTCCTAGAGACAAGTTTAGACTTTTGATTAGTAAACTCTACATCAATTCAGTAAAACCAGGAAACGAAATCAGCAAACTAATCACATAGAAAACGTAGTTTCGTATATTAAGTCTGAACATTTCTATCATTTACTAATATTGGCTAAGGCGAAGTGTTGCATATTTTCGGTATCATATGTTTAACGCTTATAAATGGCGAGCCACCCTTTTTATAGCTACAAACATTTCGATTGTAAAATGAAACAATACTAACGAGTACTATGCAATTTCAAAAGCAACTTCAATAAGATCGGTAACTAGTCTGCCAAACCGGCATTCGTAGAAAAAACAGCGATCAGAGCTAGCTTAAGTTCAGACATAATGTAGCTTCCGCTACATCCATCATATTAATTTTGTAAATCGATACCCCAAATCATCTACAGAGGTTAAGAACCAAGGGACGAGTGCAATAAGAAGCTTGGTAGTATTTTAAACCACGATAGAAGAATAGTTAGAATTGTGAGTATTAGATAGATACTTCAATCAGAAAATTTAATTTATTTATTACATAGTAAATTTATAAGCTTTTAATTGAAGAACCTGGGGAAAGTTGGCCATAAAACAACACATGCAAATCTCTTTATCTTAACAAAATAGAAAAAATAAGAAGCTAAGGTTAGCAACGATTTTTTTGTAAATGCCCTTACTAAATATATGAAAATGATTTGCAACTCCGCTCAGTTTAAGATATAGCATAGAATTTATTCTTTTAAAGCATACTTATATTAAATGAACAGGCGTTGATTTACCTATATTTGGTATGAACTGCCGATTTTTAGATAAATCTTTTTTTTTAATTCTTATTAGATTCATGAAAATGTTTAAAACAAAAATAATTTGTTTAAAAAGGAAACATAGTCCATAATTGTTATGACAAATTCAAAACTAAAACTAAATTTAAATGAAAACGAAACCTTTTAACCTCACAAATGACGAGGATTTAGCGCAATTTAAACCCAAATATAACAATATTTTCTTGGAAATGCCATAAAAATATTTATTGTAATAGTTGAAATGCACTACTATTAAATGCATGTAACAGTTAAACCGTACTTGCTCTGGTTTTTACTATCGGAAATATTGTTGTATAAATTTTCCACAAGTTTTTCAACTATAAACAGTTGGGCCTCTAACTAAAATATAGCACACTTTGGATGGACAATCGCGCATGTAATTAACATAATTAAGGAACAGTGGAGGTGTTGTTTCTATTTACAGATTATTATTGTGATGAAATTGAACATGGTAGCGGGGACGACTGCAAAATTTGTTTAAAGGTAAAGGACGAACCTACCCCTAACGTGTTTAAAAGAATTTAAAATAATGTAAAACTTTGGGAAAACTGAAAGTGTCCACCAAAGTTATCAATACCGCCCACTTGATTTTTGGAATTGGTACCCCAAATTTTTCAAAGCGTAATTTTTTAATAAATTTGGTCAAACCAATTCTGTTACATATTAGAAACTGTAGAGCTTTTCTAACTGCAGGAAAGCCTGTGGTGTAAAATATAGGGTGTTAATTACACACGCGCAAGAGGAGGGGTGTTTGTGTCAAATGAATACGCATGATAGCGTATCTCAGTGGGAAGTGGAAGATACCGGCGATTGTTTACCAAACAATTTATGGGTTTAAGGAGTTATAATGCCTGCAACTAGACATATAAAATGATTAATGCAAAATTTAGACCGTCACAGCTGAAATCAGCATAAAAAGTGGCTGATCAACTGTAAAATTTCTTTGCAAACTAAATGACCGTTTGCTGTTTAAGATTTATTAAAATTATAAATTTCAAAACACGCAGTGGTGGCTCCATCTTTGACCTTTAACTGTATCTTTAATTATTCACTGTTAGAACGTGAATATAATTCTCTCATGAACAGTATATTAATTTGAAAGCACCTTAAAGACGCCATCAAACTCTTTAATTAGTGCACATACCACATTACTTCTTCAAGATAATCTTTTTTCGCTCTAATATTTTTGAAGTTTGTGACGTTTCAATTCGTAGTGAAAAGTACACAGGGAAGATCAAGAATTTGCATTCTACTGGGTAATAGTTCACTCGTGCGGGGGTGGTTCTTAACGAGGTTCTCAGTAACTTTGGACGCTCTCACTTCGTTAGCAAGTACTCGCGAACTTTGTTGACACTCAGTATCGCTAAGCGTCTCTACGGTTTACGTCGGTTGCAGATCGATACTTAGCAATATATCTGCAAATGACAGGATGTTTTATATGACGCTGAGGGACTCTAGACGTCGTTCACAAACAGTTACAGAGAAACTTGTTTGTAATTGACCCAAAGTCGGTTTCGTTGTTGAATCGGCGATAGTAACACCAAGAACACTCAGTTACGAGAATCTCCGAGCTTATATTATTCCACACTCTGTCTGTCTTTGTTACAGAGCAACAAGAATAGAACGTTGTTCTAGAATCTCTATATACAGATCTCTAAAATCCGGCGTTTTCTAACGGTTTGTTAATATGAACGGCATTCAGGATTTTAATAGGCTTGGCGAGTCCAGAAGACGTTGCGTCAGGATCGCTGTAAAATATAATAACAAAATGGTTTGACTTTGCACTAAGCAATATCCTGTATAGAGTCTCATACGAAGACTGATTTGTAACTCAAGAAAGCGTCTTATTTATACTTAAATTTGTACTCGAGTTCTTTATTCACCGAACGTAGATTCGGACGATTTTCTCTGTCTGCTATTTTATCAATACAGATAACAATTACATGTGCTTTAAATAATTCGTTTGCATAACATTACGAAATATTCCGTTATAGCTTTTAATTGGTTTTTCCTAATTAATTAATATTTAATTCATCTAAGATTGTTACTTATGTTAGTTATTATTAATTTTCAAAACAATGTTGACTGATTTTGGACGGCAACTGGTGATTTATGCGTCAGGTTGTGCAATATTTATTAATTAGCTTATAGCATTTTTATAACGGCTTTTAATTAGCAATTATTCTATTTGTAATTTAAACTAAAACTATACACTCGCGTACGGTATTCGACACTTCCTTAAAGTTTGTTCTATATTTAATTCAGTCTTAATAATTACACTTCCGGATTATCAATATAGCGAAAACGCGTAGCATTTTTGGAACTCCATTACTTCGTGTTTCACATTATTATTGCATTTCACGGGAAATGTTACAAGTTTAGGAAACAATATAACGTGCCATTATTTAATGTTTCACTTAGGAAGGCTTATGACCTTTTGATTTATAAATGGTCAGAGTCTATCATAGATGGAAATTTAAGCGGCCGCACTATATATTTTTTAGGCGTCGAATATAGTAAAAAGGGTAGACGTTATATCAGTTTTTAGCCAACTTTATTAATTGCAGTATTTATAATATAAGCGAACGCAGCACCCATTCAGCCGTTAATTTTTTCATGTTCAATACATTAGCAATATTAGACATTGCACAAAGTGAAAATCAAGTGTCTTCCGCCATTTAGCCACTAAACCTTTTTTAACATTCATAACATTCATACGCGCATTGATCAAAATTAAATTCACAATATCACCCAATATGTTAATCATGGTAAATTGAAATTAGGATCATCTCCATTATTTGCAAGTATATAGTACTCACTGTTTGCTTAACTGTTCCGTTTTACTACAAATTTTGCATTAAATTAGATCATTTATTTCATCTATTGGATTTCTCTGTCAAAAATTCGTAATAGTTAAGTTTTCTTTGAATTAACGTGGTATATCTTGGTATTTATCATGTCTTTAATTGTTTCAATTCCATGGTTTATATATTTCCAAGTTATTGTAATAATTTTGATTATCTTATAGTTTTATATGGGAAAATTCAATGAGTTCTGAATTATCATTTTAAAGATAGGCACTTCGAAAACATCAATTAGTTGAATGCTGCATTTTTAGTTTTAATTTTGTCGTGCAAATAGTTCATTAAAAATAACATGTATGCCATAGGTCTTTGAGTAAAGACGCTCGCCTTTGCCGTCTCCTTTCAGATTGCGAGAATTTGCGTTAATGTCAATTGCAAGTCAGGACCTAGTTTCCTTGGGTTGAAGACGAATCGTTGCCTTAGATCAAAATGATATCGCAACTGCATTCGTTCAATAGTGACTCACTAACTTTTAATCTACTAAATATCTGACCTATATAAGTTAATTGTAAAATTTCGGATGAAAAAGTTATTAGGAAAGACTTCGTAATTCAAACCTAAATACCTGTTAAATTAGGAACCGGTTATTTCAGCAAAGTCTCCTACTACTTCTGCCAGAGCGTTTATTTGGTTTTTATAAATTTCCAACTGAAAGACTCGACCGTATCCGCGGCTACAAACATCTTGTAATGTAGGACCGTCAAAATTATTAGCTTTACAATTCTTGGTCACGCCTTTCATCTCATTAACGGGAAAATGTTGTTACTTGAAAGTCGATACCAGAACTGTGGTATTTCCTTTTGACCTAATAATTTAAAATATTTACAGTGCTGTGTAAATTGTCAACAGCCCCTAGCTGTTAGTTTTAGTCAGACAGCACAGGGTGATTTATAGTTTCACAATAGTATTTATTGAATTCGGATTTTTCTGCCTACGCCGAGTGCTTCTATGACTGTATTTCAACATAATAATAATTTAGTAACCTATGAGTTGGCCAACGATTGATTATTTCACTTTATTAAATTTAAATAACTGTTTTGTAAAAACATTCTTTGTTTCTTAATATTGTGTTAATATATTAATGGATTATGCTTTCTGAATTCTTTTACATAGACGGAACAGGAAGCACTATGCTACTTATTTTAGGTATTTTGGGTTGGTTTAATAACCCTTATTAGGTGGTGTAATTGAAGCGTGAGGAACAATTAATTTTGGTTTAAGTTCATCAGTGGCGCACTTTTATAAATTATCAAGTTACTACAATTAATAAATGGCGTTACATTCAAGGGCTCATCTTGTCAATAAGTATTTATTTTAACATATCCATTACCAATGGAGCTTTCTGAATCTGCTCCCGTAAGGTTATCGTCCTAGAATTAGTGGTGCTATTAATTTGACCATTTATGGAATTTCTACCAGAGTACTTATTGATTATCGTTATATGTTGAAGAGAATACTTGCGTCCTTTGCTTACAGTGATCAAATCAATATACTTCTGTTTTTAATTTTAACCACAGTTTATACCGTCACAACTTATAATTTGAACTGTTGCAACCTTGTAATGTGTAAGCTGTTATAGATATACATTGGTACTACTCTATGCTTAGCAGCTCGCAACAATAAATAAACTAAACTTTTGTCTTTACGTACAATTAGAAACAGGACAAAGTTAGAACACAGCGTCTAGGCCACATATCTTGAATCGATCCCTTATACGGTTGAACCACAACAAATAATTAGAAGTGCATCCTAAATTTCCATTCACTTAATAATTTGGAGTTAAAAAGCATTACTGTTATAAATTAAACTTATTTGCAATAAATAAGTTGTACTTGTACAGTATATCTGCTGATCTTATAACAGTTCAAATCACCTACTTTTAAGATGAAAATGAAAGGATTATATTCGAAATACATTCGACATCACTTATCAAAATATAAAATAGAGATGACAAAAGACTTTTTCAGTATGAAGTTGCTACATAAAATTTTGATGCTGAATATAAGGAGCAATAATACTAGTTGCATATTTATATTTCACTTGCATTATTTGACCTTGTAAAATATTTAACCTACCTTAATTTTATAACATCGTACAATTTTCAACCCGGTGTCAATGCAAAATGAAGTTAGAAAAGCATCATAAGCTTAAGGAATTTAGGATTTGTAATGCAATAGCATGTATGACTTTTAGTAATTAACATGTATCCATCAAACGTTTACATTCACATAACGTTAATGTTTGCATTACGAAAACAATTACTCGTAAACGTTGCGATCCTTTGATGTACCATCATATTTGGGAATTTCCCCGATAGTAACGTTTGACATCCTTGTGTAAATAAGATATTATTATAGATAATGTGTATAATAACCCTATAAGGAAATTTGAAATTTTAATGCATCAACAAAATTTGTTAGTTAAAATAACTGACTAATTTTACGTTATAAGAGGAAGCAATTAATTTTATAGGCTTTCGTTGAATACGAGCAAATATTGAGTTTAGAATTCAAAACAATAGATTCATTAACTTTTGTTTGAATTCTAAGTTATAATAATATTTCTATAATACGTTTTTGAAAATTAAATATAAAATTATATAGTACATACATTTCAATTTACCATCTAAATTATTGTATTATACCATCGTTAGTTTAAACATATGCAACCTTTAGAACCTTTGGGACAAAGACAATTCTTATGTGATGTTTGAAATACTCCCACGTTGTAGCTTCCTAAAAAGATTATATTAAACTAAGGAATCAAATATTAATTTCTAAACAGAGTAGTAAAATAGCCCTCATAAGTCCTCAACCCATAAGATATGACAGCAGTTTGGTCATAATAAAATAGCCTAGAAAAAAGTGAGGACTAAATTGAGGTAAATATAAAAATTTAATTCTTTACTATTTTGTAGTCAATAATTTATTGAACGACCGTCAAATCCCTTTGTAACCAGCAAGTGAAAATCCAAAGTACGGTAATAAAATTCTAATAAAGTCTATAGCGTTGAATTTTCTGTACCCTCTTCTCCTTATTTTCCTACTTCATGAATCCTATGCTAATAAATTGTCAACTTACACTGGCTTCTAAGATTGTGGTCTTTAATCTTTTAATCAACTACTTCAATGAACTCTAGTTTAATAGTACATCTCGAGAGTAATTTTAAATACTTCAGTATAAAATACTCTCCGAAATTTATACATATCTTGCTTTAGGTAATAAGCGTTCTCCAGTTCCTCAGTTTAAAATTTTTCTGCGAATATAACCTAAATGCGGTGGTTAATCTAGATGTATCTCGCATTCCAACTTTATATTCAATATGTGGCATTAAACCAACAATAAATTTTCATTATCAAACTTTATTTAAATCTATTTACACTCACAATTTCCTACAGATTTCAACTTAGTACATCTTAAAATGCAGTAGCATTTTATATTCTTAAGCCACTATCGGTATAATAAATTAGTAGGTCGATATTTTTTGTTGAAATATTAATTTCAGTTTTAATACTAATGCGCTGAGAGTGTAAATGCTTTTCACTAGAGACACCACTGTAGAATTTAGCCCAGTAAAATTTAAAAATTTTTGGCTAATTCAAGTCTAATTTATTGGTTATGACGAGATAAATCTAAACACGTTTCTCCACGTACGAAGTTCATTGCAAGCCTTGAAAGTGACTTCATCTCCTTCTCGTATATAACATTTTTTCTATAGTCACTATAGATAAATAGATAAATATATTTCTTTATCATATACATGATGTCGAATTATAATATAGTAAAATAAAGTATAAAAATAGAATGTAGCTACATATGTGTGCCAGAGAT
>JAHWXV010350590.1:0-15314 GCA_024586415.1 Phrixothrix hirtus
ATATATATATATATATATATATATATATATATATATATCTATATATATATATATGAGAGTAGCATTATCACGAAGCATAGCTGTTAAATAACTGGTGGCAAAATTATGGTTTATAATAATAATCTTACAACTGAACCATTATTTTCTTCAATATACCTTCCTTCCGTATTTATACAACGTCGTATATAAATCTTCAATTATTGGAAATAGTATAGCAAGTTATATTGTATATAAACATATTTCAGTAACGCCGCCGTTTTCCCCTTTACTCTAAGCATAGTCTGAAAATGAGCTCCCTTCAATATTGAACGCACTCTAGGGAAAAATTAAAGACGCATGGAAGTTAAGCCTGGCAAACGAGCTCTGGATATCGTTATTCGTCATGATGCGGAATTGGTCAATTGTAACTTCCATAGCCCTGGCCTTTTGTTTATCATTTGTTATCCCCGTTTACTTAGAATCTTAATTAATACTGTTGGTTAACAGTCTCAGCAAGTGTACCCAGTTAATTATGACCGTCATTCGTTTCGAAAGAAATAATCGGTATTGTGCTCATTCTCGACTTATTCATTCTTGCACTTTAGTTTTCATCAACGTGGAAGTTTTCCAGTCCACCGATTGTCTTTTTGTTTCTAGATAATACTAGAAATTTTAGGTATACAGTACGTTAGGTTTCACTGTAACTTGTTTCATGAAATCAGTACAAAAGCGTTTCTGAACACCTTTCTGCTCCTCACCAAGACTTTTGGGGATCATTTTGACGCAGATTTACCGTATACGGTAAACCTTGTTATTTATAAAAAGGAATGAATAATTTTTGAACGTAATGGTTTAAAAAAAACGTTAAAAAAATGTAAATTGTAAAGTTTAATAATTTATCTAACGGATACTAATTAAAAAACTCACCATGCGTTAAAATACAAATCAAATCAAAATGAGTACCATTTAGCTATTGTATGACTTAATGTGATAATTACTTTAACAATAATTTCAATAAAATATAAAATATACTTCAATGTAATACTTAAATGCTTTTTATTCCATTGGACAAATATTATTAAACGTTCTATAATTTTCCAAGAAGATGTTGTCTTGAAGTTTTATTTTATCACAGTAATCAAAATATTCTATGTTAATTGAAATGTTAGATGAACATACATGTAATAATAATTTATATTAATTCATGTCTAAATAACAATGTCCATTTGAATACCGTAGCAAGTTTTTAAAAAAATTATTATAGTCATTTTCAATGGTAAGAATTTATATATTATTTCTTCAGAATAATTTCAATGTTTAATAAAAAAATACGTAATAATTTATGTTAATTCAGTATCAGCGACTGATCAGGGTCAAATTTATTTCAAGGTGACTTTAACATTTAATTCCCATGTCTAAAACACGTTACGGAGTGGTAGCAAAGAGGAGGTAATGTAATCTTCATTTTAGAATCATTCTACATTGAACCAACAATGCCAGAAGTAGAAAATTTGCACATAGGAAGGTTGGCGGTTATTTTTAATGTAAAAGAGAGGATACCACATTACCGAGGATATGATGGGTCTTTACCTTTATATCCTGGGGATATGTTTTATCCCTTTAAACCTAAAAGATATGGTGAATCCTCATGTTAGAAGAAATCAAATTTAATGTAGCATGCGATGCTGCATTAAGTAATACAATTAAAAATAAAATTAGTTATCCCTTGTTGCAGAGGATGACTAGAACATGTAGATTTTGCGGAGCGAAATCTACATATACCAGTTGTTCCTGCAGTAGGGACACTAAAAGCCAGTAATATCTCTAAAGGCGAAAAATAGCCTTTTCAGGACAGAACAAACTTTTTACATTACTTATTCTTTATTTTTTAGTAAGTGCTATCTGTTCGTTGTAATTCTGTGCATCTTCACTTCCAACCAGGAAGTTATTGCAGTTCGATGAACTTCTAGCAGCTCATCTCTCTGACATATCTCCGTTAAACTTCAAGCCGCATTTGGCAATATCAAAATCTCTATACGTTTTCGACATATCAAGCTTATATACTTTTGTCACATTTAAAACCACCTTGCAATACACTTGCAAGCATAATAGCCGCTACTAGCACATTAATACGATGAAGCCAAGCCTATACACTTCAAACCACCTCGCAATTCAATTACAAAGGAAATGGATATCTCAGCACGATAACACAAGAAGCCACGTCCACTTTTACTACTTCCAACTTACTTCGCCCACTTTCAAAATAGCCAACTGACGACTCCTCCTACCTTACAGATGGTGGACTGACTACTCTCTCACGTTACAAATTTACTACCTACTAATTACGCCCACCTGCAAAATTAGTGCCGTTTTGTACATAGGTTTAGAATCTGAGTCAAAACCCGCTTTGTTATACTACTACTCTGAAATGTGGCAAAGAATTATGCACAAAGCACTGAAATTATGAATAATATATATAATTACATCATAAAACAAAGGTATCAAAGCATTTAGTAAATATCTATCGAAATCTCAAAGATATGTATGCAGCATATATTAAAACTTGATAATCAATTTAAAAAAGATTGTTCTTATGACCCAAGTAATTAGTAGATAATTTTACAAGGGCGATGCTGCACGATATCCTTTCACAGCAAGTAATGCTAGAAATTTCGTGTTCGAATACAGTTATCGTTCATATTAAATCCTATAAATTTATAACCAGCAGTAAAATGTTCAAAAAAAGTAAGAACAATCCGATAATTTGCAACTGTATAACAAATTAAATACGATTCACATTTAATGCAATAAGATAATTAAATATTGCAAAAAAATTGAGTTTTAATAATATTTAATTGGGTAAACAATTTATTATAAAATTTTTAATCATAAAAATAAATCCAAGGAAAGGTAATAAATGATTACGAAACTAAGTTAAAATTTTGAAGTCAAAGTATGAGTTAAAAACAAAATTTTAAATTCAATTTAGAGAAATTTCCTAACTAAAATTAGTAAAGCGCACTTCATCAATTTTTAAGTACCGTGTCAAACAATAATTAAAATGAAATATTAATTAACCAAATCATTGTCAAGTTCCTATGTAACTTATAGTCAATACATACACATTATAGATTTCTTATCCAAGCAATTGTTAGGAAAAGTTTATCAAATTAAAATAAATATGGCTGATTATTGCGAAAATCGTCAGATCATGGAATAATAGAAATTGAAATAATTGATCTATCGATAAAAAGACGAACAGCGGTTATCTAATTAATTTTCATTATATTGATCTTTCTAATCAAAATATATTTGAAATTCAAAACAATACTTTGCGTGCGCCTTTAGGATTTGTATACTGTTTACAGTTTACAATAAATCAGAATGTGCGGATCACACAGTTTAATTCACAGTAACATACTATATGGTTTTATTGAAATAACATTTTCAAGTCGACATACCATGTAATTACAATTAATTAGTTATAATTAGATTGTTTAACTCAGTTACGCTGTAGGAGGGTAAAGATTTATCTGAAATTAGCTTTTCTCCAATGTAATCTTAACTAACTCGTACTTGGTCCAGCGGTACTCAACCGCATATGTTCCTTCTTTACTGGGAGTGTTCTTTAAGATCTTCAATGCAACAATCAGTTCGTCATTTACGAGAGATTTTCATTCATTGAAGAGGTTATAATCACACTTGTGTGGTTAGGAACATTATCCACTACGTTCTTTTCTTATTCATCGATAACTACCTTCAATTAGTTCAATTTGTTAATAAACCGTTTAGACTATTGGAAGATAGTCATTCAGCAAACTTCTTTCGCGTCCTAAAACACTAAAACCATTACCATTGACTTTTTAGGAAACTGAAGCTTCATCACCAGTTACAAAATCATGAACAAAATGGGCAGGGTTGTGGGAAACTGCCGGCAGAATATTGATCACATTAACACTGTTAATCTGATGTTAATAAGTACGGGACTCTTTTTGCACACAGTTTAAATATGCCCAATTTAATATTTAAAATGTAAGTTGGTGATTAATCTTAAATGCTTCTGATACCCTTTCAATTCTACTCTACAGTCCATCAATACTATATCCAGCATTTTGTTGACGTTTTCTTTTTGTAGTTGCGGTTTTTAGCCATTTTGAAAGCATTCTATTTAGTTGCAATCAGTTAGATACGATGGAGTAAATACACCAAAAGTATGAACTATGTCTTGATTACGCAAGTATGAAGCTTGTTCAATGAGTTAGGTGAAAATGTAAGAGATGGCGGCACCAGAATAAAATCAATAATATTTTGTTAAGACGAATTCCTCCAGATGGCGTCATACGAATTGTCAAGAGCATGTTCCTATTTATTTGTTTATGACACCCATATAAAGTGAACAACTTGAATTAGTTTTGCTAGAATAGAAAAGGTGATTCTCGCGTTCTAATTAAACGTAATATAAACAAGACAAAACCTTGACAAACAATATCTGAACCCTGCTTCCTTCGTCAATCAGCATGATTCACAAGCGGTTTGATAATTTCAGGATGTGTAGTTTAACATTGTAGCCGAGCTGTTCGTATATATTTACCGCGGTAAATTCATAGTTAATATCTACTAATGATTTAGGACAACATACTTAAATTTTCCCTTGAAGCTAAAATGGCTTAATATACTAATTTTAATAGAAATAATGTATGAATATTAATTAGAATACAGGTCGGTCTATTACGAATAAGAAAATAAATTCTTTTCCAAGTTTTTGAATATATGGTAACACTTCATTATTTAAGACGTAAAATTAGAAAAAAAAACATTAAAAAAAATGTTTTATTTATTTTATGTATACAACACACATATTAGATATTAGATATTAGAAATATGGATATTGATACCATATGCTGTACAATTCTCGCTGTATACTATAACAACATCAAACTCGAAGTCGTTAGGGAGATATACATACGTTGTACATGCTGTTGCAACAAGAAATAACTACATAAATAGTAAAGTTCTGTTAATAGATATAGTTTTGCTGTAATTTTGTGGCCACTATTATGCAATAAAGGAGACATAAAAGTCTGCGCCCTATAAAAGAGAAATCAAAGTGTTATTGTATGTTATACTGATTTTCATAAAAGCAACTTGATTTGAAGAATTATTTTGCTCTATAGCTTAGATTATCTTTACAAAATGATTCTCGTCTTGATAAAGTTATCGAATGTTTTTCTATAAAGATCGTACATATCATAACTAGTATGACAAAACGGAAGTATCGTTATTTAGCTTTTCAACCTATGTAAAATATACCCTGGAAATATTTACAAAGGAATGTTCGATTTTAACGATAATTAATGTGAACTTAATGTATAATGTATGGAAAATTTCTATAGTTTCGATTGTCATTCTGTCATGCCTTGTGTACGTAAAAAGGGTCTATTATGTGCTATATTTGTTTACGAGTATGTCTTTATCCTATTCGCGATTAAATGAACCGACATCAACTTAAAGGATATGCTGAAGATTCTAATCCTTTGCTGCTAATGGTGTTTTAAAGGACAAAATAGGAAATGATTTGCATTAAATATATACGCCTAATAAATTAAATGTTATTTGAGACATTGCAATACTAATATCTAATCAACAATTATTAATACAGTAATATTTATCATTATTATTATTTGTAATAGGTGTTGGGATTCATTAAAGCGAAAGTCTCAAAATTAATTTACATTCGATAGTATAATATGCAACTATTTAACCTTTAATCAAAGTTAACACACGGGAATCGGACGTTTGAAATAATGAATACTTAACAAACTTCAAACTTCAAAAGCGTTTATTGTGATAAAATTACTTAAACACACATCTTTTGAGTTATGTTGAAATCTTCCTTAATTGTGAAAAATAATGTTGCCGAAATCAGTTTTCAAGTTTTTGTTGGAAATTTTGCATAGGAACAATTGATTGAATAATGATATGCTTCAGCTCATCTAAGTTTTAGGAGCCAACCTCACAGGATCTTGAAGGCTGCAGAACATCATTTTGCCGAAAACATTTTTTAAGGCAATTAGTCGTATTTGTAGTTCTGGCCTGAATAATGATTCAAGTATGTGAATGTGGTATGCCGAATTGACGGAGCCGCCATTTTCCTCAAATAAAATACGGTCAAATAATGCGAAAAGAACCAACAGCTCACCGCATTGTGACTTGCTGAGAGTGTAGAGGACTCTGGTGAATGAGATGTGGATGTTTAGTGGCCCAATAACGCAAACTATGCTTATTTACAGTGCAGTTCAGCTAAAAATGAGCTTTATTAACCATTAACAATTACGCATTTTCGTTTGTTCCTCAAATCACTTACATTCTCACTGCAAAGTCCTCATGTTGTTCGTAGTCTGCGGCCTTAAACTGTTGCACAATCAGAATTTTAAATGGGTGGAACCCCAAATCGTAATATGAAATTCGCCTAATCGATTCACTTTTGATTGCTAATTCACTTGCATGTCGTTTGGCAGATCGTCTTGGGCTACTTTAAACGCCCTCGGTGTCATTACACTATATCTATGGCCTGGCAGTTTCTTCTTTATAATGTTGATCTAAAATTGTCAATCTATCTAAGGATTGTAGTCCGACACGAAATGACACCTTGCCTACCAACATTCAATTGATAGCGAAAAAACTGTTGTTTAGCTGTGATACACTCACCACTTCGAACAAAACTATCATATCGATGTAGCTACTACTGCAAATTACACCACTCCATTGAAACTCAAATGGTACCTCGTTGGGAGAATAATAAACCTCACAACCTTTTCCTTCCATTCAGTACTACGTAGTTCAAAAACATCTGATTCCCGTCTGTCATCCTGTATATTTTTTAAATGGCTGCTTTAACATTTTTTTGAATACATAATACATATATTCTATACCTGTCATGTGTTTAAAAAAAATACGCAGAAATATTAGGTTTCTTTTGTTTATGCATAATAGAATTTTGACATCTCTAGGATAAACTGTTTTAGCATTTTTTGTACGCAGTGATATGGGTAGCACCAGTAAGTGCTATATTATAATTCTCAGTATATTTTTCTAAAGCAACTAGTTTAGTTAGTAATTGCTCTTTCTTTTTAATTCAATACAGGGAAAAGTTTTACGGCACGTATTTAAAGCGGGGGCTAAGACACGCCTAGTACACTCCCAGATAGCAGCAAAGTCAGGGTTCGGTAGACATAAAAAAAGTCTTTTCACTTGGTTAAATGTCATTTTGACAGTTTATACAATTTTTTGTAAAAAAATTGCATGGTGCATGCAATGGAGTAAAAGAACGCGAAATATGTTGAACAGGAAGTTTTTATTGACATTGTGACTGAGCCATTGATTATGAAAATCACAAGTCAAGCTGATTCTAATGATAGCGAAATGGCATTTAGCGATACTTCCGATGAGCATTAATCTTCTTCGGGGCAAACCACCCTAGAATGGCAGTAATCTGTTTCTAATTTCGCTAAGTCATTTAAAACAAAAAATAATGCTGCATTATCGTAGTACGTAATAGCATTTTAATAACTTGTTTCTTGCCACATGTTGTTCTTATTTTACGAAAATACAACAACCTTTCCAGATGTAATTTAATTACGTTTTTGTAACAATTTATTGAATAAAAACTAAATATTCATCTCGTTTATTATGCCTAATTTTCAATATCAATGTCTTTCTGTTTTGAGTGTACTTCAAGTTTCAAAGCCGTCAAATAACCATAAAGTAAGGCGTTTTTTCTCAGGTTATGTTGGACGAACTGTAGATAAATATGTATTTGAAATTGCAATAAATCAAACCTCTAATAAAATGAAATAAAATGAAAACAATGTCGAAATTGAAAGAAATATATCAAAATTTCCCATTTTTGTTTTTAAAGGCACCGCTTCTCGAAGCGGTATATCAGTTCTTGATAAGTAAACTAATTTTTCAAATTTTATTTATTGTTGTACAAGTTGTTATATTTCATTTATTTTCCAGCAATGATAAATTTAAACAATTGAATGTTTGGATATATGCAATTTTTAATACAATGTTGTTCCATAATGGGTTAATAAAATTCATATTTTTAGTAGCCCAAAATGTACTGATTATTGTTTAAATATACTAGATCTTAAAGTAATTCTAGTTCTAGCGTAAGATTAATAAAAAAATATTATTCATTATTAAATTACATTTCATTAGTGTCGTACAAACGTAAAGTTTATCAAAAATCAACTTTGAGCTGTACTGTTTTTGATCCTACATAAATTACTAGCACAGTCACAACTATGATCATTGAAATAGGTCAAATAATTAAAAATGATTAAAACCATCTCATTTTAGAACTACAAGAGATTCAGTTTTTTAAAACTCAAAAAAGCGAATCTCAAAATTTAGGCCAGTACTCTTGTTTTCAAAGAGCGTTGTAGGATTTAAGAATGGTACAAATGAATGCTTTTGTTAAATTACAGTTACCTATTTGTTTTCTGAAGGTATTATAGCATAACGCCGAATTAAAATAATGAAGTTTTTCAATTATGTATTTGTAATTTTGGTGTTTAATAAGTTCGGTGAATGGTCTAATATATCGGTATTAAAAACTTGAAACAAGGTAACGCGCATGCATATGAACGCATGGACACGCTGGACCTGTGCTCTGTCCGGGATCGCGCGAGGCTCTTCATATGATAGTACTGCAGCCATTTCGGGTAAATCGGCGACGAAAATCCATGAAATGTTGGTGCAAGTTTACGGACAGGATGTTGTGAGTGGAAAATGTGTGTACAATTGGTTTGTACGCTGTCGCGCTGGCAAGCAATCGGTGGAGGGCAAACTGTGCTCGGGCCGGCCATCCGCAAGCAGGACAACTGAAAACATTGAACGTGTGCGAGTGTTACTAACAAGAGATCGGCGATTGACTTTGTGATTAATATCAGCAGAAGTGGGCATTAGCGAAGACACAGTGGGAGCCATCATCTGTGAAGATTTGCGTAAACGCAAGATTTGTTCATGATTTGTGCCGCACATCCTAACAGACGAGCAAAAAGCAAGACGTTTTGAAACCAGGGGCGATTTCACCGCCATGCGTGACCGGGATCCGTCCTTTCTGGGTTCCATTATCATAGGGGACGCGTTTTGGTGTTACCACGACTCCTAAACGAAAAGACAATCAATGGAATGGCTGTCACTTTCTTCCCCACGACAAACAAAGGGCCGTATGCAAAAATCCAAGGTGAAGACTACATTGATTGCATTTTTCGACAAAGAGGGAATTATTCAAAGAAAATTCGTCCCTGCTGACCAAATGGTTAATGTTGTATTCTACTTAGAGGTTCTCAAACATTTGTTGCAGCGCATCCGACGCGTTAGGCCACATGATTTAAGCTGGAAAGTGGATGTTACTGTACGACAATGCACCATTGTACGCCAATTTTTGACTGGTTTTGGAACACCCATCATACTCTCCAGATCTTGCCCTTCTGACGTTTTTGTTTACTCGTCTTAAGGGACCTTAAAGGAATCACGGTTTGCGGACGTCAAGGAGGTGTGACAGCAGTTCTGAACGCGATTCCAAAACAAGAGTTTTCCGACAATTTTCAGAAGCTATACGAACGTTGTTAAAAGTGTGTTGTGTCTGGTGGCGACTACTTCGAAGGTCAATAAAGGTATTTCCAAGTGAATTCTCTTTTTGTGTTTTTATTATACCATTCACTGAATTTATTAAACACACAACGTATAAGGACGACTAATTTAAAGTAAATTATTTTATAAAGCTCATATATTTACATAAATAGCAAATGTCCAAAGATAATCTGAATAATGACATCTGTTAATTAGACAAACATAATATATAACAAAGGTATAAAAATAATTTCTTGCCTATAAAATAAATTTATCTAAAAACTATTCCAACTTTTGCATTCGGCATTTCAATTTAGAGGTTCTTTATTTCTTACGGTCCACTGAAAACTTATGGATTTACTTTCAAGCCATATCTTCCAATATTCTAAATGGAAACGTGTCCTTTTAGCCTTCTGCATATTTTGAGCGATAAAATATTTTAATTCCGGTTTAGCACAGTGCATTTTTATATTACGTTTAGTATTACGTTTAATTTTTCCTAGATAGTATTATTAATACATAAATATAACTTTCAATATATACTCATAAAGAGTCATTTTGAACGAAAAAAAACTTACGCTCCATAAATGCTTAATTACGGGGCATGTCCAGAAAGTAAGCTGTGCTAAGTAAGCTATGAAAAGCTAAAGGCAATTTATTTTTAAATGATTTTATTGCTACAGGAAGGGCATTTCCTAAACTACTTTTCAGAATAATTTCCACTAATATTGTATGGAATTACTTTCTGAATACCTTGTTCATAATATGAAGCCTTCTATGAAGATAATCAATTTAATACAACATTTGTAATATTATCATCGTCATAGCGCGGATTAGCAAGAAATCGTTTGAATCGCAGCAATAACTGAAAGTCATTCGGTGTTAAGCCCGGATTGTAGGATGGGTAATCAATTTATTCCTAACCAAATGATGTGGTGACTTCTCGAGTTCAAGCAGCAGGGCGTGGCCGAGTGTTATTACGAAGCAACATAACGCCGAAATTCCCCAGCTTTTGTTTTTAAGTGGGTGATGTAATTTCCCCAATGTCTTTGAATAAAATATAGTGAAAAGAAATTAAAAACAAAATTCCTTTTTTGTCCCAATAATGATGCACTTCAACTGTCAGGTTGAAATTGTTTGTTTGAATTTTTTCCTTTTTAGAAATCTAGAGTGTCCCCTCTACATGGACTGCTGTTTGGATTCCAGTGTAATATGAGACACACATGTCCCGTCACCAGTGGCGATGGGGCTTAAAAAGTATTACGTTCATTACTGTGTTGGACGAGAAAAGCCAAAGTATTGCCAATCGCTGTTTTAACCGATGTCACATTTTCATCGAAAGTTATTTTCAGAATTTGCGAAAATCACAGGAAAATGAGGAAACGGTAAACATGTCAGTTCTTACTTAGTATTTAGCTTATAAGCTGTAACAAATTATTACGTTCTTCGTTATTTTTGCCTGTATTATTCATGTTTATCGTTCCATCGCTGATTACATTTTTTCTATAAACTTCCCTAATTTTCCATGGACTGTAATAGATAGTAAAATATATTTGAGGGGTTGGTAGCCAATCGGGATTATAACCTACATTTCAAGGCTATTAGCCAACAAAAATCTGCTGGAGTGGATGCTTTCAAAAGAATCAGCATTTATTTATTTCATTTGAATGCTCTGAGAATGTGAACGTATTATTTGTTAATATTTAAGAACTGTTTAAATTCAACATTTATTTTTCCTATTTCATCTATGTACTAAAAGAGAGATTTATTGACAAATGTATTAACTTAATTGTACGTTCGCTGTTTAAAAGGGGCAAACTAATATTTCTTTGGTCTTCTATTATGTTTTATTTTTTTTTATTTGCAGTCAGGATTCACAGAGAAAGGCAGTTTCCAGTTGTTAACGTATATTACGTATACGTCTGTGTCAGTGTTTCCTGTATTGTTACGATTGCGGTTTTCAAGTTTCAAGATAATGTTGTCAGTAAGCTACAAGGTTAATTGTTTTGAAATAGAACTTCTTTTATAAAATTGATTCTATACGTTGCTACTATGGTGATATAACTGAAAAAATTAACAGAATAGGCAAAAAATTTAAAATCAGAAACGTTTTCAGTTTTCAAAATTCTTTAGGTTCAATTTTAACTATTACGAATCCTTTTGATAAAAACCAAAATAATAAATGTTGTAAATACAAAATTTCCTGGAACTATCATAAACTATATTGGAGAAAGTGGAAGATCATTGGAAATAAGAGTTAATGAGCACAACAGTTACATTAAGAATGGTCAATTTGAAAAATCTAAAATTGTTCAGCAATGGTTTGAAACAGGTGATAATATTTTTTGGAAAGATGTTAAAATTATGTCCAAAGAGTCTGACATTTTCAAAAGAAAACTTGTGGAAACAGCATATATAAAATGCGATAATGAAAAATACACTTCGAAGAAATCTGTTAGTTTAAATAACATTTTGCTTCCTTTAATTAAAAAGATTTTACTTTTTAGTCATGTTTCCTTGTTTGATGCTTTACTGTCAATTAAATTGTCAAATTGATTTACCAATTTTATTGTTCTTGATTACTAAGCTAGATATTTTCTTCGAAACGATGCGTTTATTTGAGTTTATTAGTTCAGGCGCTTCTTGTTTTGTTATTGCGATAATCTAAAGCCTTCCACAAAGTTTTAGATTTTTGTTTTTTTAAAATACTAGTTCTCAACTAATTAATAGCTATTTTTATTTTAGCAGCATTTAGCTACATAAATAGAATTTGCCATTGTTTCAATTCACAATTTATATACACAGGGTTGCTTCGAAATGGCTTCAGAAATTTTAACTACTTATTCTTTACGTCTTCATAAAAAATAATAAAAAAAATAAACAGCTTCAATCGAACTTTTAAAATGTTTGCAAACACATTGGGGACTTATGCTATGCAAAATTTATAGTCTGAAGTTTAATTTCAATTTTTGAAGAAATCATGTACGTTTACTCCAAGATTAGTCTTACTCATTTTACAGGTCATTGTACTGAATCTAGTCTGGCCTCGTGTATTGAAAAACAAACATTTGTGTAAGTGAAATTGATAAAAAAAGGCATGTAATCTATTATTTAATTTTTTTCAAACTTTTACATAAGACACAAAATGTATCCCAAAGTAATTAGATTTTTTTACTTCTTCGAAAACGATTTAAAAAGCAACATATACGCGAAAAAAGGTGCTAATACCTACAACCTTTTAGATTTTATTAGTGGTTGTGCATTTTTTAAACTATTGAATATTTTGTGTTGTGTAATTAGAGCACGTATGCTTTTTTAGCATTTAAAACATTTACTGTAAACTAAAAGTAAGATTCTAACCGTTTTTATTTATTACACATACCGTAGTTTAAATCACATTCCATTAGTAACAATACGAATTTTGAACGAATTTACTATTTAAAACATACCTTACGATAACAAGCTCTTTACTTTAATAAATACTTTTATAAATCCCAATTAAATTTAAAACCTGAAGAATCCATGTATTATCAGCTTTATCCTTTTAATGTATCTTCTAAATGTATTTTTAAATTAATTTTAAATAAAAATTAGGTCATATTGTATTAGTAAGTAAATCATAGAGTGCAATTCGATATGTTTTTTAATTCCTTATGCCGGGAATTATACCAGCTTTTTTCCATAACTATCTGTAACGGACACTGTGACAATGTCAGCGGTATACAAGATCTTATCTTATATAACGATTTTGAAAAAAGGGCTTTATAAAATTTAATAATCTCAAAAAGAGGTCCCCCTTAATTAACTTATGTTATTATCTACAACTATTTCAAAATAACCCCTTTATTTAGAAATGTAGTTATTATACTCTGTTTTGTGAATAAACGCGTTTTACATCTGTAAGAGTTTCAAGTTAGTTCAGATTCATTCCCGAGATGTGCAAAACAGGTGCAGATTGATAGTATTTCTCCAAAATTTAGAAACAAACTTTTAATCAGCCTGTTGTAAATTTACAATTTTATATTTATTTAAAATTTGCTTGATACGGATAACGGCAAATTCTGAGTTAAACAATGAAATGTATCTTTTTTGATGAACAGCTATAGCTATTTATGCAGAAAGGAAGTTATCTAGATGATACTGCTCAGAAAGTAACGAATTCATCCCTAGGGCATTTGAACCGAGGGATGAATGTATCCCGATGACCGTTATCATCTAGTAACTCCGGTCGTGCATACACTTAGTTATTATTTATTTATAACTATAACGACAGGGGAGTTATGAATTCATAACTTCCTCATATACACAACTACCGGTAATAGTACCCCGTCTGTTATAAATAGCTTTATCTATCTCGTATCCAAGATATTATAAGTAAATAATAGCGAAGTGAAACATAATAGCTATTTATGCACCAAGGCAGTTATATAGATAATAACGTCTGGCGAGCGACGGAATCCATCCCTAGGGCCTTTGGTTTGAGAGATGGATGTCGCTCGACAATAAAATTGTATTCAATTTTTATAAGGTGCAAACTTTTCATTATCTTTTTTGTTACTCCAATTTTAAATTTACATCAATACAGGCAAACCAAAAACTATTATCAACGGCACAACAACAAAATTGCTTACAATGAGTAGTGTAAAGTAATTTGGAATGACAAATCACATTTTGAGGTGTCTGTGGGTGATTTGCGAAGCAGGATTATTAGAACAAAATCAGAAGCTTACTCTTTAGACTGTTTGTGCTTCAGAGTTAAATTTCCTGCATCGGTAATGGTATAGTATAAATGTCAGCTAATGGAGTTGGTAGTCTTTACTTTGCTTAGAAAATAATTAAAGCCAAAACGTATATTGAAATCTTAAAAAATAAAAATCTTTCCTGTTACAAACGAACTACAAGCTTCAGGAGCTGACTTCATCTTACCACAGGATAGTGCCCCATATCATACCGCTAAACGGATAAAGATGTGGATGTTCTAAAATGCGATACCACACCTAGATTGGGTATTCAATAGCCCAGATCAAATCCCCCCCCCCAACGCACAAAATCACGTGGAGTAAAATGAAAAAACAGCTGGGGAGTCGTCCAGCCCGAACATTGGCGAAGCTGCCTGTTAGAAACTTGGAACACTTTTACTCTCAAAGAATGTAAGGTGATCTTACCTTGTGGCTAAGTAATATAATTTATAAACTATGCTTCCTATGTTATTATGTTAACGATATAATCATTTAATTTATAAATCTCATTTTTGAAGTAAATATCATGTTCACTTTGCATTTTATAATTTCATAATTTATACCTGATCTATTAGGTCTAAAGTATTATATAGTTATTTTAGAAAATCGCATTTTTCCGTGCTAGGTTGAACAAAACTGATACGGGGCTCGTTAATAATTAATTCAGAAAATAAGTAATGCAACAAAATTTAAATTTACTGTGAAAGTTAACGAATGTAGTTCGTTTTAGAAGTTAAATAAGATTTTCTAAAGTAATAACAAACTTGTAATAAATAAGGATATAATACAAAGACGAATGTAGGTCAGTAACGTTGAGATTATAGTGTGAGATTAGAGATTATAGTTCGGAGTGTTGATTATTCGAATTTTCTTGGAAACTGTCGGAGATACTGAACATCTTAAACTTTTTTCAGTGAGACCTTTCTATCACCCATTTTATTTTAAATATATATA
>JAHWXV010350609.1:0-11602 GCA_024586415.1 Phrixothrix hirtus
AACATAAATAAATTTTCAAAACATAGTTTGCAAGCAAGGTTAACTAAATGAAATACATTAAATTGTATCACAAGTTGAACATACATAGAGTATAATAATATAAGTGTATACATCGAGCTCGATAAATACAGATCACTGGTAAAAAGCCTATAAATAATAACTAAAACAAATAACAGGTTTTAATTAAACTAATTAGAACAAAGTCATGACTAAAATGTACATGTACAGAGTGTATCAAAGCCGAAACTGTATATATTATTAATATAGAACCGCTCAGTTCACACTGGGGAGTAACCGTATCAATTGATTTTAATAATTTTTAGGCTGAGAGGATTATCGTTACAAAATTTGACGCATCCATTAATTTTAGAGGATCACTGTTACTTCTAAGATACGGTCCTGGACCTTTTCTCCGGCTTCCATAGAGCTAACCCGCGGTATACAAGTTTCAGTGTTTGGATTAAGTCCCAACATCTACCACGATCAATAACTAGCTCAACTAGTTACAATCTTTACGACCACAGAACGAAGGGGCTCAAACGATTACTCGTTACAATACCCTGAGCATCTCTTCCAAGAAGGTCTCGAACGATTTTCCCACAAGGTAATTCCCTAAATTGTTTCTTCAAAAGCCAGACAAATACGTATAAATTCCCCCAAAATCCCTTCGTATTAGCTTCAACAAAAGCTATCGAGCCACAAAAACACCTGATCTTCAAACAATTCTTCACCATGGTATCTAATTGCAAAGTTAATGTAAATAACTCGAAATACTTACCTCAAACATTCTCAAACGCCCCGGGAAATTTAGTTAACCTAAACTAAATAAAAAACAATAAAATTAAACAAAACGAGCTAAGAAGACGCATCATTGCTGTATGTCAACCGCAGAAGGTGGCGAAAATAATTACGCTTCATGAAAGGCTCAAGCGGCAAATATAATGAGGAAGTAGAATTTAAAATTCGATAGATCCACAATATCATTTAGCGAAAGAGTTGAGGAGTTACAAAACCGTTACGATATGCTACAATCCTTGTTCGAATTATTAAATATTAAGACGATACTAGGGTATTGAAATAATATAGATGACTGGAGGGAATGGGATGACTTCGCAGAAGCTCTCAGGTATCAATATAGAAGAAGGAATTCACAACCATACCCGAGGTCACAACAAAAAGATACGGAATTATATCGTGGCATTACAAACGTTAATGCGAAGGCGTAATAGAATAAAGCTAATCGATGGAATTGAAAGATGTTATGAAAACGTGCATACGTATAAAAATTTTTCAAGCTTCACATAGTTTATTGTTATGGGTGAAGAGTACGAGAACCCCCAACTCTAAACAAAAACGTTTAAAAATCCACCCAATCCAAGCCTAACATGTAGAAAAGAAGTCGCTTACGTACTAGAACATAGTTAGAAAAGAACATGAGCCCACCACAAATCGCAAAAAAGCCCTAATGAGTAACTTTATCCCCCGCCCAACAGCTCATACACTCAGGGAAACAGACAATACTCACCCAAAGAAATGCCTCAATTGGGAAGACCAGACCACGAGATATGTGAATGCTGCAGACGACCCAAAATACATTGTTACCGCTGTAGAAAGGATGGTGTGGTTGCTAAAAATTGCAATTGTGAGCCTCAGGGAAAGGAAAAAGGCAACCAGCTTTAAAGAGGCTCACGGAACCTAAGGCCAAAACTGTCTCTCAGCGAAAGAAAAACCAACTGAAAACCAAACTAAACGAGATAAACTCCAGAAAAAATAACCGTTATTACGTAATAGGCAAGACATTATATCAATTATTTACACAAAAAAGAAATTTATCGCGAAAACTGTGCCAGACAAAAATTATTGTGATTCATTATTGAACAGTCCTCTTACTTATTTGTCATTTGAAACAGCAACATCTTTCTGGTCTAGAAACCAAATCAATTTAATTTGATGTACAAAATTTTTGTCGTTGAAAATATTGAATGCGTATGAATACCATAAACCTGCTTTAAAAATGTTTGATTTTGTAATTATAGTAAATATCGAACAAAATCAAATTGTTTCTAAATATATGACTGGTTCCTATGAATTAAAATTACATATGTAATTTTGAAATTTATGTATTCAATTTATACCTAAATAAACAGTTAATTTGAACTTCATATTGTATACACACACGTTAAAAACAGATTTTGATCAATAAAAAATTAGATGTGTTAACCCGTACAATTCTGCTAAATAAAAATTACAATATATTTAAATAAACGAAATCAAAACAATATAATTAGTTACTATTACAGTTGAACCGCTTCCCAAGCAACTTTTCCGTATTTGCCTTAATCAGGTGCCTAATATGGTATTACTGAATTCGTTGCTTCATAGCCAGTATCATTTTTATTTGTTCAAAACTAATTTATTTTTAGTATACGTACATTTTGAAGTTTTTATTCCCATTCGTAACAGCCTACCTACTTTATTAGAACCCCCTTCGAATATTTTAATAACCAATCGAATGTGTACAATACGGTAGCTAATAAAATCTGTCCTTGGGTAAACATTTTTGGATTATAATTATGATAGCTATCGGATCATCACAAGACGCAATCATAGCTTTAATTAATGCATCAAGAGAATAATTTAATTTGAGATTCAAAACAAACTATTTTAATAAATTAAAAACGAACGAATTTAAGAAGAAGTTACGTACACAGTCTAAAGGCTGTAACGGTTTTGCTCTTTACTTGTAATGATTTATCAAGCCCCACGTTAGTTCGACAACTGTAATGGTTATAGATTACTGAGTTTTAAAAAGGCCCCACATTGTGCTGACAATTGTAACAGTTGGGGGTTCTCAAACAATCCACGTTGATGCGCCAAATTATAATGTTTATACTTAATAAAAATACTTTACCGTTTACTTTTGGGTTCTTTGCTCCGGCATGCTATGAGACAACTTCATTTATACAGGGTACAACCATCAATCTTCCAGAATATGTATAGTAGGTGTTTTAATTCAATAATGAATACCTGAATTTTGCAAGTTAAAAATTTCATAAACTTATTTGACCCAAAAAATGGACTATTTAACAAAAGAATTCAGTTTATTTCAAATCGAGATATTTTTATTTTAAATCAAATTAATTCTCAATTTTATTACTACTACTTCAAATAACTAAGGGCCTTTTACAGATTACACTGATGTGAGAATCAGCATTCAAATATATGAACAGACTTCATATAGTAACTTATTCTAAACAAAAGTAAAAGGTATTTCAACAAATGCCAAGCTCCACCACAAAGGCGATAATAAAAACAAAGGTCAAAGTCGACTACTAAGGCTAAATTAAGTACAAAGGCGAAATTCCACAACTAAGGCAAGATTATACCAACAGAACAAAATTGCTGAAATTGTTATCACCTACAAAATAATTTCCAAAAAAATCCCAACTTTCCTTTTGACCGATTCTGTATATAAAATATTATGATTTAAAGTGGGGCGTTTTCAGAGATTTAAACAAGAAAAGCTGATCAAATTAAAATAATGTTCTATAAAATAACTTTTTAATTTTAATTCACGCTCCGTAATCTAGTCCGTGATACACCACTGGATTGTTCTTTGAGGATTTACCGTTAAGCCTCGAACAATTGCGTCATCGTTTTTAAGTTCGGGTACTTCCAGAATTTTAATTTGACTCGTAGATTTTTTGCAAATTTTCACTGGATTTAGGACAATTCTACAATGAAAATTTAATAACGTATTTTACCTATACGAATAATTTTATTTGTTTCCGATAATTTTTTACTATCGATGCTCTTCCGGATTTCGTCTAATTGTTGGACGAATGGCACTCAGATTTACATTTAAATATCAAATCATTTATTTCTTCTTGATTTTGCCACCAAACAATTCGTTGATGAATTTTATAACATTGGCGTCAACGTTTTTGACACAAGCTTACTAACCGATTTCCTAAATATATAGGATTCCGCTCTTCACTACTGGTGAAGTATAAGTTCACCACAGACGCGCATTTATACCTTTTTAAAACAATTTTATTTCCACTATCAAAATGGCGTAATACACCTCAAGTGCACTTCCCGCCAGTTGTTACGCGTCATTCACTTTATTCCCGCCAACTAACAACTACTGACTCGCGTTCTTCCGGAACCACTTCTCCCACCATTACTTATATCTAGTTTCTATAACTACTTTTTTTTTACAAATTGTATATTAATTTAACTAATTGCTTTTGCGTAAAAAATTATTTTAAATGAAATAAAATTCATGAACCGGTAATTTATCGCTTACATTACTTTATAAATTAATATAATACAAACTCAAATTCTGACCCATTGCAAGGCATGTGGTTGAGTGTAAAACGGAAATGCTACTATTTTCTTGTTTTAGAAAAGACAAGAAAAAGGCAAATCGTTAGTAAAATGTAACAAAAATATATTATTTAAAGTATAGAGTATATAGACGCAGCTGCCGCTACTTTAAAACTTATGTCTATATGTTTAGAGAATACTGGAACTTCCTACTGTTATAATACAATATATCGGTTTCGCATCAAGATACGTGGCAGATAATAAATCCGCCAAACCATATCGTAACTATAACCTTTTCAATTTATATTTTTGTAAAAAGCGCTTTTACCATTCCAAGTTCGCCCAGCTAGTAAGGCACGAGATTTGGACCGCTAAAGACTGTTCGGTTATGTTCGTGGACTGAGCCTTATAAGTTTCAATGTATACTTGATATTACCCAAGCCAATAGTTTCTGATTCTGTCCTAAGCTGATTTTGCAAATGAGGAATGCGCTTTGACAGATTTTTTTGTTGAGGTATAATCTTGCGAGTTAAATTTTTTGTTATTGAACTGTTATCTGCAGTCAATTAAATAGTCCAAATGTATTTTCTGTACTAAGAAATGATGCATAAATATTTACAGCAATTTTTAAACATATTTTGCGAATAGAATGAAGTAATCGATAAATAACTTAAAGTATTTAATGCGTGATATAAATACCTTCAAACTCCGAGACTCCTCAGCATTGACCTAATTAAACATATCGATATTTTCTAACGCGTACTAGGCGACAAAATGATTGAAAATAGTGCTCTTTTCGATTCTTAAAAGTACAAATCTATTGTGCATGAGCGTATCTAGCACAGTTATAGTAAAATCATTTTCTTTCATTTTTAAATTAAATTCATGAACATTTGAAACGCCAACACCAATTACGTTTAACAAATTTTAATTTATTTCGATAATTTACATGTTTAAATGAATCACAAGCACATAAATTCCTTATCTTACATTTAAGGGTAATTAGAGTAAACCAATTACAAAATTGTTCTGTTTCTGAATTCTACAGCTAAAACGATCTAAATAATTTGCTATAAGTAATTAAAACAATTAAATAACAAGTTTAAAATTTCGTTTTAGATGCCCGTAATTTAATTCTTTAACTTTCGACTGATGTAAATAGTCATTCCAAATTAGTTAAAATCAATTAATCGCATTTTCTGTATGCGCTTTGGTTGCAAGCGGTCCTTGCAACCAACACCTTTACAATTTTATGTGTTTAAATGTCAAAATGAGTTTCGCCCAGAAAACTTCTTTCAAACACCCAGCGGCAGACTAACTCCAATTGATGATGCGTCAATTTTATGGGGTTTTAAACAAAACTTTACATCGCTCACAGCTAACGCAATCCTAAGCTAGCAGGCACCAATTAAAGAATTGAAGTTCTCCATCGAAAGAATGATTGAACCAATTTTTTAAACTACTCCTTCCACAGATTTTAAATCAGTGCACACCCTTGGGCAAAATGATATTATCAAATGGAAACCCATGCTCGGCTATCGCTATGTTTACATCTGATCTCAGCGCACGCGGCTTCGAACACTGAACAAAATTTAATATGTATTCTTCTATAAGGGTGTAAGATCATAGGCTGCGTGTCAATGTGATGTTAGGCATGGAAGTATTGCATTTTGATACACAACTGACGCTAGAAAACATTAAAATGCTCTCTTAAGGAATTCAGTTAAGTCTGCATAGATATTAGTTACTAATATAATTTTATAAACCAGTTTTCGTTCTATTTTAGAACAATTTATAAGTTATTCTCATTAAAATACAACTTCATCTATATTTATAAAATAAATTCGTAAAATATTCAACTAATGGAATTCATATTTTCACAAATTAACTTAAATACAGTCAAATATAAATTATTAAGTAGTCTAGTTTCAACTACATTAGTATTTCATGACAACATTAACCTATTTTTAGCTACAAGGTTAGCTGTTTCAGCATTTGCTTTGTTTCTTGTGAGATTGCGCATTTTTAAAGCGAGTGGAGAAACTCAAAGTCCTCCTCGAACGGAGAGTATAAAACGGAGGAGACCCCAATGAACAGCCTTCAATGATAAAAGTTGTAATTAACTCTCGACTTAAACTCCAGAATCACTTAGAGGGTATAATAATTCAAAAGTGGCATTAAGTTAACTATTGAAGTGCCTTTTCAAGGCACTGTTATCTGCAAACTTGCGTCCCCCCACTTTTTTTATGTAAAATAAGGGACCATCGTCATACCTTGGGTGTGTTCCGAAAAACGCTGACTTCTGGCAGATTAATAAAATGGAGACGCAGCTGAGGTAAAACTGGTCAAATACCATTAAAACTGTTGCTTTATAAATTAAAATCCCATTGGAAAGAAAAGCAACATCCTTTAGGTTGTCAGTTGTTTCCCGCACCTGATTTTTTCATCTAATGACGCATCTAAGCTCGTTTGTATGGAACATTTCTTACTTTGCATATTTGGCCTGCAATTAAAATTAATTTTAGTCCTAGGAGTTGAGCCATCAAATTTAGGGTAGCGTTATAAATTATTTGTCACTCCACGATGTTGTGATCTAGATATTTTGTTTATACTACGTAATTTCTATCTGTTTACTATATAATTTGATGATATAGAGTCTACTTATTATTAGCCAAATTATTGTACTATTGGAATAAATAACCAACATACTTTGAGCTCAAATTTCGGTTCACGTTTATCTGTATTTGAGTGTTTAAGATTTACTTAGGTTAACGTTCGTTATTCCCCTAAAGTAGCTGTAGGGATTTATTTTTTATATCACCTGTGATTGCCTAAAAATGCAAGGGAATAAAAATTCCCCTTACATGAACGCATTATCTTCACTATTTGTTTTATTACGTTTAGTGTCAAGAATTGATTTAACAAGTCATAATTTATTTCATATACGAGGGGGAGCGATAAGATTTGCTCGCTGTTAATTAATGAAAAGATCTAATTTAGTTTCAATTTAATTTGATAACACACTCTTGTCAAAAAGCTTAAAGCTTAGTTACGTCGTATTCATTCATATTCCGGGCGGAGTTTAATTAATTCCCTTGTCAGTTAAGAATAGTGCTTTAGGTCCACTTCTTGGACATCGGTGATCATTAAGTGTCACAATAACAACAGTTACGAATCACTTATATACAGGTGAAGTCAAAAGGACTACCTGTTATCAACCAAATTACTGAGTTGTGTCAAGTACACCGACACTATTAATATTATCGTATATACATGGAAGCTGTGTTCGACACAGGATAGCGCTTAATTTCTCGATTTTGCCCTGTTCAAGACGGTGCGGTTTTCGAACGCTATCTTATCGTCGACCCAAGCTCAACTCCGCTTTGCTAATCAAGTCAGCTTTCACACATCCGTTGTTAAATTGTACGTGTCTTAACAGCACTTTGGCGCGTAACAAGAGGTGGAAAGTAAAATAAATTTTTTGTCAAATTTTCTCACCATTGTTTGAAATAAGCTCATGAGACCAATTTTATAACCTTGTTTTTATTATTTTCTTGTCTAATTATACATTTTTACTACGTTATTCTTTAATCTGGAACATCTTAAACTATTTAAAATACTAAAATGTGGTTAAATTGCAATCACAGGAAGGTTTTTTCGATAAAAAATTACAGAATAACGCGGGATGTGTGGTTCGATCTATTATCGTAAGCGAAAACCCACTATTGTTGCCACTTCTCGTATTTTTTCCTACAAATCACAGAACCTGCGGAACTTGCAAGTAGAAATGACTAATAACAATCTCTCCGGGCGGTACAAACCCATGATGTCGATACCAAACCATTCATGGATACACTACAACTTCCTCGGAAGTGTTTTGCCACGTTGATAGATGGAAAATAGCTTACTGAGGATCACACCTCTAAACGGGTACGTATAACACTTACCAATGTGACGTAATAGAAATAAGGGTTGTCTGGCTTCGACAGTTTTCCTAACGGTAGAGATGGGTGAGTTCACGGTAAGTACGGCCCTGGGTATGCCTCCTTCCTCAAGGAGTACTGACAACCTAACCATCTTCAGGAAGTTTAGTCAAGCTCACGAAGAGAGTCCTAAATTTACTCTTCAAAATAATAAATTTTAAATAATAATATCGCGACTAGATCGTAATCTATTCGTCACACAAATAGCTAACCAAGTCCAAAACAAACGCGCCATGCTGTTTCAATTAATTAATAAAGAGTTACTAATTATCACTTCGATTAAAACAATTTACTTAGTCGCCGAAAAACAAAAAAAAAGTAACAACTCAAACAGCGAAAGTATTGTACTTTTCCAAATATATTTATAACCAAATCGTTTTATGTACGAGGACGAAGGAAGGCAACATAATTAATAGATAAATAAATTGTTTTATTGGAATAAATAATATAAAAAAGAAGATTCCTCCTAAAAATGGCACGAATTTTAAAATTTAATTCGGCACAAGTGAAAAGCCATCAAACTGTAAAATTGGAATTAATTGTACGATATAAAATACCCAATTTTTTGATAACAAATGAAATTGACGAAAATAAATCTTACAGTAAGTTATGGTATACAACATCAAAATTTAATGGATTTCAGTAATGAGTTAACTAAATAATTGAAAAAAAAATTTCCGACGTGTTTGTAAAAGTGTTTCCTAAAATAACTAGAAAGCATTCAAAAACGAATCAAGTGTGTCCTTATCGCCAGCTGGATGGCGAGATAAAATAGCTTACAAACGCCTCGGATATTTCTTAACACAAGCACAATGTTTTCAGAATATTCAAACCCAATTAAATAAGTATTTCTTTCTACAGGTGATCGTAGTAATAATTGACACTGAGCAAAATAAGGTTACCTAATTTAAATTTGTTGCAACAAACCGAATTACGCAACCCCCAATAATAAAATAGGCAAAAATATTTAATTCGTTAAAGATAAACAAAATTGCAAACTGAATTAAAGAATTACTTTTACAAACAATATTAAGCTTTTATGTAACCGACCAAATAAATTTATAAAAGAAACTTAGACCTATTATTTAAATACAACTTTCTTTTATCTCAACTACCAACAATATTAAATATTAATAAAATCAATCTTACATTACTGAAGCGCAATTTTACGTATTACTGATTTAAATGAAATTTTAAAATATATTACAACGTATGAAATCGAATAAATGGTCCCAAAAGATATGTTTATAATTAGAATAAGAAGTTCACCACTGACTTTCCGCGACTGGATGTAATGCGATTGCCACCGTGACAGCGAACTCCAGGTCCGTAAATCTGGGGTCGAAACTCTTAGTAAACGTAAAGGCAACTTCTAAGCAGTCTCTAGGTGATATGAATTCGCCAGCGGATTCGGAAGCCGGCTGAAGACCAACTATCGTAACTACTGGCTTCCCATCTTTTTTCAGATGTTCCATAAGCATCTCACCAAATTAATTACAGCAGAACCAATGCTCCAAATATTTAACAACAGACGGCAGAATTCCGTCGTGGATTCCAATAAAAGATGTCCTGCATCGCGGGAGTCATCCTTTTCATAATTATACAATCAAATAAACAACGATTGAGACAAAATATGTCCCGTACTCAAAACACTATGTAAAAAAAGAAATACAAATTAACCAAATTATCTACAAGAGATCATTCGCCCTATAACTTACCCCGTGCACAACACACTCGTTGCTCGTATAACAATGCCCGCGACGACATGTGGTCTACCTACCATATGCACTCCTCAACATTTAAGAGTGCCGCGACAAAGGTGCGAATGAAGTCAGCGGTACCCAAACAAATTAAACTGAAAGATGATTAATAGAATTACTTAATTAATATAACTAAACGAACCTTATATTGGATTACAAACGATAAAAGATGCTTCCAAAATTAAGTAAGTCGAGTAAATATTAAAACTAGAATTTAAATTTTTACGATCTTCTTCTCCGGTTAGTAGACGAGCACCTTGACCTATTAATAGCAATGATCGTTTTGAGAAACGCAGACTCCAGCCAACATGCTGCGACATTTCATCTGACTGATGATCGACTGCACATGAAAAATTTCGCTTTGATCCGTCTCATCTTAAAATCGTTGAACAAAATCGCATGAAAGATACCAACTTCTTATGCCAGCACCCGCTCTGGCCTATTACCGGTGATGATCGTTCTGAGAAACGTTTCTCGTTAACAGGTCTCTAGCCAATATCGTGCGACATTTTATCTGATCCATGAGCAGCTGCATTTGAAAAAACTTCTCTCCGGCCCGCCTTATCTTCAAATCGCTAAATAGAATCCCATAAAAGATAACAACCAAAAATTATTTTTATATCTCAATGAATCAGTTTTCTTATTTAGTAGTGGTTATAACACACACAACCAAAAGTAATTCGGTAACCTGCAATTTTACAACAATACTGGTATAGTTCAGTACTTATTCGTAGTTATTTGATACCAAAATACTGTTAGAACAACAAACCGTTCAATAATGGAAACACTAAAATTTTGATTGCAGGAAAAGTGTTGCGTTTTCAAATCTGTTGGGCCGAATTGGTCGAAAGAGATAAGACCAGATGGAACTAAGATGAATCACTAATCTGCCAGAATTATCTTGGGACCCGTAGAGAGGTTAAACAATCGTTAGCAGAAAGAGAACGTAGGCAAAGAAAGATAGGACGTCAAAGTTACAAATCAAGCCCGCTCAAGCTCTTTCGAACCTTTCTTGGCCTTTAAGGCGCCGAGTTATAGAAATTTAATTGTATTTTATTACAGTAATGCTTCTGCTCAATCAACATTGTGTTGTACATAGCCACAAACAGTTTCCAGTGCCCCAATCCACTGTGATAAAATATGCGTTAAAATGAGATAGAGTGCATGATATTCAACACATCCAAAGGAATACGGTGAGGTTATGAAGGCGTTAACTTGAGACTACACCGCGGCTCCGATAGCGTAAGTGTTTATCAATGCATAGTTACTATTCTGAATAGCTCTAACCTAAGTTTTCACTAATTACAGGCTTTTTTGGAATCCTTCTGATTTAATTCAAATCTCGTAAGATTCAGAATGGGAAAAATCAAATAATTCACACTTATTGTATTTTTCTAAAACGCGTATATATATATATATATATATATATATATATATATATACAGGGTGTTTAAAAATTGTTGTCGAATATTTTACCCACTTGTAGTGCTCATTAAGACAAACAAAAAAGTCTTAATCAACATAGGTCCA
>JAHWXV010350611.1:0-12444 GCA_024586415.1 Phrixothrix hirtus
AATCCAATTGCCCGGATGAGTATTGCAGTTGTTTCTGCTTTAACGAAATACATTATTTACTTTGATTGTTACTGAATATTATTTCTACAAGTCTACGTTCCATATTTAATGCTTCTTGTACAAGGCACCCTTTAACGTTCGTAACAGACTTTCAGCCTTTGAACCTTTAATTTTGCTGTAAGTTGAATAATGATATATGCATCCATCAATGCGGAAAATACTTTATCGTAGGATTCTTTTACCGCATCGGTTTGTAGATTCTTAGGCTTACGATGTGTTTTGTTGTTGACATTATCGTGTTGTAGAATAAAGGCCATGGCGTTTGTAACCTCCTTGCCGTCTTTGGCCTTTAGCGGTCTTGCATATGCAAATTTCGAAAAGCAGTCAATTACCACCGATATGTATTTGTGGGCGTTATTTTTCTTTGAATAAAGCAGGAATTCAACAAATTCAGACTGCCATAGATCGTTGAAGCCTTTAACGATCGCGCGTCTTCTAGGAAAGCTTTTTCTAACAGGCTAATGCAGCTCGTTTACAATTTGATGTTTGTACATTGTTTTATAGTTTTAGTGATGGTTGTAAACCTTTCTTGTAATGCTAATGACAATTCCCTATTCTTCCTATTCGTATACTGTTTAGTGTCCGTAACACTAGAATTCGCAAGTGCAATAATATACATTTTAAGTTTTTCAGTACTATGTTCGACAGATTTTGCTATATCTGCACACGTCAGATCGTGCTTATGCTTTACCTCCCTCAATAATGTTGCTTGTTCGTTCCTCATGTTCGTTTCTATATCAGCGTTAACCGTTTTCAATATCTCTTCTCGCATGACGTGCATCCTTCCTTTTAAGCCTTTTTTTACATTTACACCTGCAGAATGTATTAACTGTGTCGTTGAACGATCGAAATACTTATAAATTACGCCATATTCCTTCTTCATATTATCAGTGCTCTGCTTGATTGCGTCAATTACATAAAGTTTACTTGTAGCATCCAAATCTTGAGTTGGTTTCGAAACATTAGTGAAATTTTTAGTTAGTTTTATCTATAGCCTAGATGCGGTACTGTTTAAAGTCCTACCGAAGTTATCAATGTCCATTATGCAAACTGCTTAAATGTGGGATACTTGGATTTATTTTATAGTAATAGTTTATTATAAAAAGTTAGTTCTGCAGATGTGGGCATTCTTTCGATATAACCGTCTTTATACAGTTCTTCTAATATCGCCAAAATTTCATTTCGATGCGAAGTATGATCGGCAAGCTTTTCGCTCTATAACAATTGTAACTGAGTAACTAGTTCATGCACGTTACTCCAATACTTGTATTAAAACGTTTAGTTAGATTTATCAAGTTTAAATAAACGACTTAGTCTGCCTAATTTTTTTGGTTTCCTCGATCTCTTGTTAGCGTCGCTGCCCTTTTTTGTGTAAGTACGTCTTCTAGTTTGTAAAATGTTAGCAGAAGCTCCCTAGTTGTTGTCACTACTACTAGAACTAGAACTACCTGCAGGTCGTAATGACGATTGCATTCCCAAAATTTCAGCAGCACGGGATGCAGTTCTCTTCAATTGTTCACTTTGTTTCCTCGATTGTTCTAAAATGTCAGGCTATCTTCCAGTCGCTTTCAGCTCTCTTTCGTTAATTGTTCTCGTTCTCTTGCCGCCTCAAGTGCTGAACGTGTTAATGTAGGCGTCGAGTGCAGTATAGGTGAAGGTAAATTAAGAGTGTCACTGCTAGGACCTGACGGAATCGATTGAGTGGTAAGGGACTTTAGAAAACTTGTCGGCGATTCATGTTCGGAAAAATCGTCGTGTTTATTTGCATTTATAAATTCATCCTCGTCATTCTCGCTAGTGACCGCATTACTAGTAGCTGCATCTCGTTTATTAGGCACCGTCTCAGACTTCCGTTCAGGTTTAGCCATAATCGTGTTAAGCGGTTTTGTAATAGGACTATATTTTCGTTCCACTAACTTTTGGCTTGCTATTTATTTTTCCGTAAAGCCTTATATTTACGTTAGACTGCGGCTCGTGCTTAGATTAGTTTTACTTTTAGAGCACTTTCTTTCACAGCAGCAGCAGCTACTGCATTCATAGTAGTAGTAGTTTTAGATATTATTACTAATATTTACAAATTTTTGCCTCTTCACAACCCTCCCGTCACTGCTTGCGTATTTACATGTATTAGTTTAATTTCTTACATATTTACACATATATACGAGTCAACGCGTTTTCTATACCTGCCTTCGTTTAAATTAAAGTCTTTATGTATCGAGAGAAAATCGTATTCATTGGTATTTCAGCACTCAGGTCATATTTCTCGAAAAGTTTGAAATGGCATATCAGAGCCCACGTGATCGTTATAGATGTGCTTTAAATTGAGATCATCTTCCTTAAACACAGCTCACATATTTATGTTATCGGGAATTAAGTGTCTAGGAACCGAGGCGTATGTTGAGTGAGATAAAAACAATCTACTCCATTATGGCGGCCCATGCTGTAGTAAGCGTTAATATTATGTTGCCGGTCACAAGCTACATCGTCAAATATTAATATAGAATTTTGTTTTGTCTCCCACGGCGGTATTATGTTTGCATTTTCACTAAACGTGTAATAGCTTATGCTTCTAATCGGTTTGATAACTTGTGCTAGAAACTGATATTTCGGTTGACCTAGGGATTTTGAGAACACGAACGATATTTTCTAATTTTAGCAGGTTCTCGTTAAGCAGCAAATATTTAGCTGGTTCGCTTTTCCTGTATTACTTGAGCCTATTATTAAACTTCTAATTGTATTACCTAATAGCTCTTCATGCTTCTTGAATCTTTTCCAATTAAAATCTTCATCCTCCATGTCTAAATTTAAAATCGGTAAAGATTGCTATTGCTTGATAATTTTCATGTTAGAAATGCAGGTGACTAGATGGTTTTCACACAGTAACAGAAAAAGTTATAATAGTTTAAATTTCTATTGTTTGAACTTAAATGCAGTTATATAAAGTGATAGTTTACATACATACCTTTTAACAGATACGATATTTGTACTCTAACAGATAAATCATATATTATAGCTTAACAACAACACTAGCCTTATAAATTGAACGCAAATTGAAAATTAACATAGTACGTATGCTTATTATTATTATATGAATTTAATTTCGTTTACTTTGTTCGTTAGCGGATTGTACTGCTCAATACTGTCGTGAATTATTAAACAATAGGTCATCGAGCCTTCTTTAAATCGTCAATCGGACTCGCTTTCTAACTTGACATTGATAGCCGAATTCTTCAAAGTTTCATTTTGCATGGAACAGTCAATTACAAAGACAGGACACTGCTTAAATTGGTTATAATCAAATGCAGGATTGCAGATTTCCTTATAGTAGTAATAAGCTTGAAAGTTTAGATAATTGAGATAGGCTTGCGAATATTTGTCTACGCTAAAGTTCAAGCGCATGTGCTCATACGGATATTTTTCGGAATTTAAATGGAGAGCCAGATTTATGACGTTTAGATGTTAGAACTTGGACGCATCAGCGTTCCAATTAGACTTTTGATTCTTTTAGAAACCGACCAGGGTCCATCGCGGATTTTGTAGCCCAAATGGCGTCTTTATGGACCAAATATCGTTTTTAGTTTGCTTCAACGCAGGTAACTCGTACAGCCCCCATTGTCTGAAGAGCAGCGAAATAATTGAATTTGTGTGAAGCGACTTGAGCAGTTTAACTTTCGACTGATGGTTTAGAGTTATATAAGCGATTTTCCAACTGACGTTCATTAACGTGACGTTGCAATTTACATTTGCGCTCTTGTAATTAATTCCTGTTGCATGTGAATAATCGTACGCTTGTACATCTCTAAAAAACCGAAAATATGCTTTAGCAGAATGCACGCTGTAAATTTCTTCTCCTAATTATCTACGACGTGCTAAGCCAAAGCAAGATAGTCATTTGTCGTGTAAGTTACATAACATTTGACGGTACTTGTGACGCCTGGTAGTTTGCATACATTCACTTTCGGGTCGGCTAGCTCATATCTAATTTCTTCAAACACGAAACAAGGAAAGTTATTTGTTAAAATAAATGAATTGCCAGTGGCAGCATCAGCCGCTCCGCCTCCAGATTCATTGTTAGCTTTAATTAATCCTTCTATATAAGTGCAGCTATTGTCTTTGTCTTTAGAGAGTCCGCTGCAGGTGTTATCCTATCGACAGGTAAGAAGCAATTGAATAAATAGGTTGAACTAAGCTCGTTATTACTAAACTTAAGTCGCATTTTCTTTCTTTCTTCTTCGCTCACTCTCTCTCTCTCTCTCTCTCTCTCTCTAAGTTTTAAGTATTACTGTTCTTTTAATTCAAGCCGTACAGAGAACTTTTCGTCTCTAAAATCGATAAATTCGTTTCCCTGATCGGATAACTTCTCTGTAATGTTACTTATACGATTCGTGTTTACTTCCAGATACGGCGGATTAAAGGGTATTTTATTTAATCTAAAGCCATGTAGGACAGATATGTCAACTTCATATAGTGTTCGGACTCTTTCACCGTTTATATATGCTCCCTTTATTATATTGCATTCTACGTGTATGTTGGTATGTTTCAGGATTTGCACGTCCAAATCCGAAAAATGTTCCACGTTAGGTTTCAGTATTTTTGAACTAAACCCTAGCATGCGTCCTATACTTCCAGATTGTCCAAAATCAATACCGTACTTACTTTTTATCATTAATTGCAACGTATTATTATTGGCCGTTAATTGAAAGATTTTCTGGAAAGTATAGTGTTCAGCGGCGTCAGGTTTATTAAAATATCTCTTGGCAAATTCTTTTTGTAAATAATCGTTAATTTCGTCAATTTGATAGGACCCGTGTGGTATATAGATTTCGGTTAGCATTTTTGCGTTCGATTTACCGCCTGCCGTCTCTTCTATTACCATGCAAAGCAACTTAACATTGCCGTTAGTAATATTTCGTATCGAATTGCAACCATAAAAACCCCCTAGAGCTAACACATATCTTCGATTCGGTAATTATTCATTTTGACGGTAAAGTCGTACCTTGCAGTGTTACCTACGCCCTCCAAACTGATTGTAATCGATATATTGACTAAGACATTTCTAGCAATTTTTCTCTTATTTATTAGTCATTGTTCTCGTTGTAAGTATAAAGTAGAAATTTGGGATACAAATTGCAATTGAAATTGAAATTGTTAAAGTCCTTCTCTCTATGATATCTTTGATACCTTACAGCCGTAAATAGTATACTTTGTGGCCATTTTTACGATACGCCAGCGAGTGACTGCGTGCCCGAATTATGCATCTAAATTAACAATTTCGCTTTCTTTGAATATAAGCTTCATAATAGGCAACTTGTCACATCTAAAGTTCTAAATATGTTTATTATCAAACTTTCTCAAGTCCGCGTGAGTTAAAGCTCTCTGGCGCAACTTTGATAGTTTTTAAAGCCGAATTTTAAGGTTTCGAGTAAAGAGCGCTTCCAATCTTACAAGATTTTAAATATAGACCGGTTCCTTTCTGTCCTATGGCAATCGCTTCCATCATTCTATTGTGCCTACTAGATTCTTCTTGCTGCTTTTTTGCTTCCTTTGAATAGTTTACCGCTTTAAAAATCCCCGAAGCACCTCCACTTAACGCTCCAAGCGCAGAAAGTCCACCAAATAGAGGTATCAAAAGAATTATACCGCCGGTTTTAGGCAGCGGCATGACCGAATGTACTGGCACCTTTTGTTCTCCGCCTAAGTATTTAATTACGGCTCAAGCGATACTTAGAGCCGTTTTAATTAAACTAGAAATGCATTTTCCACTAACATTTCAACTTTTTCTTCCGCGCTAGGCCAGCTTAATATTCTTCAGAATTTTAGATTTAAATTTAATTATTTTTCTACCTCTGCTGTTCCTTGTTATTCTCGTTCTTTTGCACAGCTTCTTACTATTTTTATACTTTTTAAATCCATACCAGCTTTACGTTTCACTTTCATAATTCCTGCTACTGATAATGTAGCGGCTCCTCCACCGATACAAGCGTCTTTTGACTTGACACGCTTCCACGCCTTTTCATGAAATATTTTATCTGCCTGATGGCGATTGTTCAAATTATTGCTATCTCTGTACGCTATGTCGTGTAATTTGCACGCCTCATCCAACTCATTAACTCCTTTATCTTGACGTTTCAGGTGTTTCTACAATTTAGTGCCCGGACCGCAGAAATTATATACAGGAAAATGTAATTCAATAGGCAATTTATTAATTAAACTATTTACAAATCCGCTGCCACTCTTTCTGTTTCTCGAATTGATCTTAAGACCACTAGTAGTAGTAGTAGAAGTAAACGTACTTCCTTCTCTCTCGTTGTAAAGATGCACTCTGCGGTTGTTTCATTCAAATCAACCTACTTATACGTACCTAATATAATCATGATCGTTGCGTATATATTTTTTATAATTAGTATGCTGAAATAACAACAACCGAAAACTTTTAAGTGTTTATTATTATTGCTTTTTGTGTACATGCATACATACATACATAAGTACAACGACAATAACATACATTTTAGAAACATTTTATCTTACATTGCTAACTTACTTACTTACTTATACATATACAATACAAAAATTGTACTCTTAAAAATATCTCTCATTTACGTTATCTCTAAATATATCTATAAGATAGTTTTCGTACAAATTTAACATATTTACAAGTATCGCGTTATTTTGACACACTCTTTCGGCAACAACATTATTCACATATGATACAAATTTAGTCTCTAAATTGGCCAGTTTACATTTAGCTACGTGTTCGTTGCTAGCTCTACCTTCATTATCATCATCATTCTAAATTACTGAAACTTTGCTACAACATTTAGGAGCTAACGCTAACAATGAAGCAGTTTGCATAACTTCAAACCAATTGAGAGCAACGAATTAACTAATAATGTACGTTCTTTCTATTTCCAATTTAATTAAAATTTCAAATTCGTAACCGACTACGTCATATAGAGAAAATAGCTCTTTAATTTGATTTTTAGCGAATTTAAGCACAGTTACACTTCCGCTTTCCAACTTCCCTTCAATCGCGTTGCCCATAGTCACGCTTAAAACGAACATTATAGATTCCGATGTCATTATAGAAAACACGTAATCTGTAGCACGTTCTCTCGCGCGCATTTCGATTTTGTTTATTTTAGCTTTAATTAGTTGTTCACGCACTATCATGGAATACCAATCATTCTTGGTCAGCACAATGACCCCTTGCTGCTGCTGCTGCCGTCGTTTAACATTGTAATTTACGTTACCTAGTTAAATTATTGGATTTAAATCGCAATTAATACATAGTCCTATTTCCACGTACTTACGTTGCACATTATGACTTTTGTAGTCATGAAATTGATGTCTAATACAATTTAACAGATCTTCAACTCTCGCACTTTGCTGCGCGTATAATAACTGTTTCTTTAGTTTTTCATAATAGGCACTGTAATCGCTAACACTTGCATTAGTATTAGTAGAAACATTATCATCATTATCATCCTGATTATCCACCTCCTCGTTCCTCTTATTCGTTGTAGCAGTAATAGTTGCATCTTCCATATTATTATTTCGGCCTTGAATTTTATTCGCATTAAAGTTTATCAATAAGGGCTCTTTCACGCAGTCGTCGCACATATTTTCATTTACCAATGTTGCTTCATGTTAAATAAGGGTTTCTATCAACCATACTTTCTCGCTTTGCCCTAAAACACTTATTAAATTTTCACTGAAAAACTGTAGAATATGAATTTTTGCATCCGAATTAATCGAATGTATGCTAGTAACAAAGAGTCATGTTCGTAATGCAAAAACATACCCTTACTTCATCGTCATAATAAATTTAAACAGGAGAGGTAAGGGGTCAAGAGGTGAAGAGCACGCGTATTTGTAAAATCTTAGAAAAATAAAAACAAACTTGTTCACTCTTATCTGTCAACTTGAACACGTGCTCGTAGAGGTCTTATTTCGAAGATATAGGAATGTAGACTGAGGATATTAGGGGAGGAGAAATTAGAAATCTAGGTAACCTAGTAAACTAGTCATTATACATGTTATAGAAATTTTACACTTTCATTCTCTTATTGAAACAAGCAAACGATGGAAAACTTCGCTAAAAGCAAAACAGCCACCCACTTTCATGAAGTCAACTCCTGACATAAAATTCACGTAAATTTTGCAAAGTTAAAGCATAAAATAGGTTTGTAGGTAATATGTAAGGATTTAGTAATTTAAAACGTCAATTTTAAGCTTCTTTTCTTTTATACAAATGAATGTAAAAATTTAGGCCTTTTAAATGGAATTACTAATAAAAGTCATTAAAATCGTTTATTAGCTAGTTAGTTAGTTAAAAGCTTGCCTTTTCCCTCTTTATCTCTCTTTCTCTCTCTCTCTTTGACCAATCTTACGTCTATCTATCCATCCATCTTACTTACATACATACATACTTATTTAATTTACTTACATACATACATACATACATATCATTTTTAAAACAATAAAACTTCATCTATCAATCAATCAACGTAATTCGTTTAAGTGCGCGAAAAAAGAGATTGCTAGTGCGCGAGCCATTTTATATATACTTTGCTTTTTTTATATCCAATTTTCAGCACGCACCATTTTATATTGCATCTCGTCACACCATTTTGTCCTTCATATTCTCTCTTGCTATCTTTATTTTAAATACATGGCGGCGCGTCATTTTGTTCTTATTCAAATATAAAATATAAAGAAAGAAAATACTTGGCGACGTGCCTTTTTTATTTTAACTTAACAGTTTACTAATATATATCTTTAAATACATGTCGGTGCACCATTTTGTTCTTATCAACAAGACACGCCTAGTTTTTACTTACTAGCGGCTATTTGACATTTAGACACGCCCATTTTACTATTAATATTCCATCCTTCGTGCCGTCCCGTTTACCCAACTCTTAGGTCTCACTCTAACCAACTCTCCGAAAAACTACTATTATAAGATACGCCCACACACTTACTTATGCTTGTATGCACGGCCCTTACTCTACTCGTATTCCATCCTTCTCGCATTCTCATAAAAAACACTCATGCATCTCACTCTTGGAAAAACTCCGAGGGGGAACCCTATACCCAGCCTGTCCCCCCGCAGATTACCAGCCATCCCGCGCGCTTCACCTCCTGGCCGGTAAACTATCTAGAACGTTACTTGTTTAACTCTTTTCCTGGAATTATCATTTCTAAGCATATAATTTCTGATGCAAACAAAATTTTCTTCCTTATTTAGTCTAATAATACTGTTAAATAAGCTAAGAAGGGATATGAGCATAAAATTTTATGGATGAAAATAAAAGAATAACATATTTAATTTACTTAACTACCTAAGCATTTAAATAATAACTAAATCCAAAAACAAATAAAGCAAATGTAATGGAAATGGGAATAAATTATATTTCTTTTTCATCTTCATCCGAACATTCCGTAAATGGCTTTCATGGCATCAAACTTCCTTTATAATTTTATTTTCTTATATTTAGCCCCTGTTTCATATGCTCCTATTTTTCTATTTGAAATTTACAGGCCAATATAGTTTATTACATTTCCACTTATTAGGAATTAGAATAAATAAATAACCCATTTTTCCATAGAAGCTACAATTTGAAAGGTATCCATTTGCTTCTAAAGTAAAGTAAATTTGTTTACATTACATTATTACAAATATTATGACATACATTCCGTCTTACTTTGCTTTATATAAAGTTAGTGAATGTACTGGATGACGAAAATTCTATGTTTTAATAGAGAACCTCGAAAACTCTGATATACAAGAAAATCCAAGGTACAACCTTCGATATATTTTTTTTAGGATAAGCTGAATGGTTCGAAATGAGGCAATATATTTAGGTGGACTGATACTAATAAGGCAACGCATATGTTTACTATTTATGCTTATATTACAGTATAAGGTATATATAGGGCGTCCACTTTTCGGAGTATTAACAGGGTATCTTCGTTGTTAGTAAAAATAGAAAGTTGCGTGTCACGTGATATTGCTACACCTTGGATAAATTTACAACGTCAGAGACCAAACTTCGATATCCCCTTTTGTTTCCAACATACATGGTGAAATTGAGCACGCTTCCGGTCTACTTTATTCTATAAGTTATTTCACAGATTTTTACCTAGAATTTAGTGGGGTAGTTAGACATTTTCTATCTTGTATGAATTTATAGAAATAAGTCAAACTTTAGTTTTTCAATGGAATGACCTGTATATTTTGCAATATTTTAACTTAGCTTAAATTTTACTTTTCGAAAATAAAACATACTTGGTGTGTATTCAAAACTACTAGTGTGAACTTTGAATTTTTATAAATGAATGTATTTGTTAATGCTAAAACGAGTTTTGGTAGTTTTATTTAATTACGTTTCATGTGTGACTTGTTAATGTTAAATAATTCATCCGGGAGTTAAATAATTACCAAAACATTATAAAACCGAATTCAAAAAATTATTCAATGTGTTTGCCATTCTACGTTATGCAACATTTTGAAATATCTACTCTGTAACATACATTCTTAATTACATAGCAGTGAAAAGAAGCTTACAGATTCACCACATTTAAGCGGTTATACCTCAATTAGGTATCGGTTTTTGAAGCATTATCTGTTAAACCTTTCTTGTTATCCAATAGATTATTATAACTTTGTAGATAAATATTAATGTGTTGAATTAAGAAGATTGTTAACACTTCATAATTGATTACGATGACCTTTGTGCCACATCACAGATATTTTAATGGCATCTGATAGAATTTTGTCTTGTAATTATTTATATACATACATATATGTATATATATATATATATATATATATATATATATAAAGAACAATAATTAATTACGGCTAAACGGTCAATATAGGGTAATGGATGGAATATACATTTAAAACTATTTCTCCTAATAATTCAAAGGCACTTAAATTTTATATTGAAATGCTCTACAATATATATATTTTTAAATAAATCAAGTTATATTAAGGGTATTATTTGTCCATCTGTTTTATTTAAAGGTTGTTTTCATCCTTGAAGCAATTTCAAAGTGTTAAAAAAGTAAGCCTTTATGGCGAACGAACTCGATATTTTAAGCGATCGTTCCATTCAAATCGATCTACTACTTCTGTGAACTGCCAAAATTGACGAATACAGCTTCAAACTTGAGGGTGGTTTTACCTCATAAAACCATTTAAGAACACACGGAAAGAAATACCGGTCTCTTATAATTCAGTTGTTTACAGCATCTACAGGTTTCATCAAAATCGCGATCAAAACACTTGGTATACCTTCCTTGTGAGTGCAGTTATCTATTTGCTCGGTTTTGAAATGTTACCAAAAATCTAATAGTTATCATTATAGCAACCGTAACAACTTGTCTAGCAACCAGATTTTCCTATTGGAACTTCATTTTAACGGTTTTTATGAAATTCTCGTTTCGGCATCAAAAAAACATTTCTTAACTCCTGAATTATTATAAAGCGTATCCTTGAAGTGTTTGTTTCAATAAATCTGTCTTTTTTATATGCACAATTTCCTTTTCTCTAGTAAAATCTGTCATTTAGTAGCTAGGTTGACCACAATCTTATCGCTATTCAAATTCTCCTCACTTGTCATTGTGAATAACCTATTCAAAGAGGCACGATGATTTGCTTACTTCTTCGAAGATCAGATGACGTCAAATCATATTTATTTTAAATTTTATCTATTATTACTATAAAAATCATCTACTAATTCCATTGGGTCATTCCAAATTTTATAGATTTACACTACAGCTTCGGTAATAATTGTGAATCTGGGAATAACATATGGTTAACTTATTTAGTAGGTTATTTCCAAATTTTTATACCAATTAAGTTTAAATTTTTATACCTGTATTTGTGAGTATTATACAATTTATTCTGAATGGTACTTACTTTTAATTTCGTTGCTTGCTGTACCTATAATAGTTGGATATGCCTGATCTATAGCCTTTAAATACAATATTGAAGGTAAATTGGTCTAATTATAATTTGCGATCAAACATCTGCTCCGCCCATGGTCGATGAAACGTGAGTATTTAATATTTCAATTACCATAAATGAGGAATTTTTGAAATCTGATAAGTTAAATTAAATTGTTCGCTATCTTTATATTTTAAGATGTTATTCAAATTGAACTTTTTTTTATAAAAATGGATGTTTAATTTAACTTATACAAATTATAATAAACGGTAGTTTACGAAACCCTTTATCTCCAATAAGTTTTCAAGTGAATGTGCCCTGCGAAAGTATAATCATAAGCAGTGGCGGCTCGTTCTAAAGGGCACAAGGGCACGTGCCCACTTAATAAATTAGCATGTCATTCAGTCAGTCTATTATTTTAATTTTACATA
>JAHWXV010350642.1:0-10276 GCA_024586415.1 Phrixothrix hirtus
GCTTCCCCATTCTCATTCGTTCTTGGATCGCCGTAAGGGCCAATTACACGATCTATGTTTTCTCTTCTTACTCCCACCCATCCATTCAGGTCACCCAGTAGAATCACTCTATCATTCACATGACATGCATTAAGTACCCCTTCTAACTCTATCTAAACAATTTTACATTCATCCTGATTATCGCCATTCACCGGATCATAACACGCTACAACCACTACTTTCGTGTATCTGGGAAGACACCAATTCATACTCCCTTACATGCGCTTTAGAAAATTGGCTCAAAATCAATCCCACTCTCTTTGAATTATGCGTCCAACTCTCTACTCCAGACCAGAAACCTAGACTTCCCTCATCTATCTCTATCACTTCTTTCCCTTTCCACTTACTTCCACTCACACGGCACATCTAACCTTCTATCTCTCATTTCACTCGAAATCCGATGTTCCTTTCCATACATCCCTCATACGTTCCACGTACCCACTTTCCATCCTATTTTCTCGCGTTTATTCCAAAATGAGCTAATCTTGTTTAATCTCAGCCGCCCACCATGGCTTTGATTGTCCGATAATTTTCTTGTGTTCATTTTAGCAATATTTTTAAAGGTAGACCTGGTTGCTAGCCTAGATCGTACCCTATATCGATGTAGCATTCCCTACTTACGGAATCGACACCATAAGGGTCAGAGTTGACGTGTCCAGCCTAGGTGCTACAAGCGCAGCCATAATTCCAGCATTACTCCAGGCACGCCTAACGCTGTTCTATACAGGCTAAGCTCCATATAATGAACTAGTTACTCTGCAAGCCAGCACCTAGTTGCCTGTGCCGCGACTACTAGGAGGTATACGTAATGACTGACACACTCGGGCACTTTGAAATATTTAACATCCGTATATACGAGTCCATTACAAATGAAATCTGGATTGGGTCTGTAGAGCATGCAAATGTGTCACCGTTACAAAATACATTGAATGAGGTTTAAATTAATTATCTGGGTAGCCTCTGTTCTTTTAGTTTATTAGATAAAAGAATTGCAGTACCAAGTCGTCATCAATGTTTGCAATGTGGTCGCTAAATAATTGCACTAGCGAAGAAATGCGCTCAGTTATAAAATGTTTAACTGCTGAGGGTGTAGGGTGTAAATCCATCTTAAAAACATAGAAGAATGATAAATGTGTGTGGAGATAGTTGCATGGCCCGTTCAAGAATGAGTGAATAAGTTTAAAAATTGAACTGAGAGTGTGAGAGACGCTCCGTACCCGGGAGAGGTGAATCGTGTAACCATTCCAGAAAACATTGCAGTCATTCAAGAGCTAATTTATCAAAACAAGCGAATTAAACTTGAAGAAATCGCTTCAAAAATTAATGTCAGCATTGGTTCAGCTCATGATATCGATGTGGACCGCGACAAAAGCGTAAAAATCGCGGTACATAAATGGTTTCGCAAGCAGCCAAAAAGTTTTTCTCAAATAGAATTGACGCATTGTTCAATAGGTGGAAAAGGTGCATTGAGAGAGAGCCAAGAAGATTACGTAGAAAAATAATATGTTTACTAGTAATTTTTTACAAAAAAACAGTTTTACAAATCCAATCAGGATTTCGTTTAAAACAGCCTCGTGTATGGGATTTTACAAATAAATCATTAAAACCAAAAATGTAGTTATACGAGGTTTGACAACTTAATTCCTGAGTAGCGCTACATCTCTAGAGTCGCGCAAAATTGATCCAAAACTAAAGCAGCCAACATTAGCTAACAAATTTCAAATATATAGCAGTGGAAAGAAGATCGAGCAGTTGTTAATTTCTATGCGTGACAATATCGTGTAAATCGTATTTTTATCAGCCATCATGGAGAAATGGGTGAATACTAAATTTCATATTTAATGTAAGGAAAAGTGCAATAAAAACTTACGGAATGCTAAAAACTGTGTACGATAATAACACCATAAGCCTGCAAGTTTGTTTCAGTGGTATAAATGTTTTAAAGGTGGGTACTAGGATATTTAAGATGATCTCAAAGAAGAGCCTTCCTGTATCTCTTGAAATGCAGAAGTAATCACAAAAATTGTGAAATTATGCAAAAGATCGGCGGATGACCCTCCTAAAAATAGTAGAGGAGCTAAAAGTTAACACGGACCATTCGACTAATCTTGTTTAAAGTTAAGGGAAAACGAAAGCTCTGTGCTAAGTGCATTCCTTAAGAAAAACGACCTTATTGAAATTAACCACCCACCCTAGTCATCCGATTTGATACGTGCAGATTCTTTCTATTTCCTAAAGTGAAAATTGTTGTCTAAGGAAACGATTTCAAGACATGGGAGGTATTAAGAAAGATGTAACCATAAAACTGAATATCCTTTAGACGCTGTCGCCAACTATTTTCAACAACTTTTACAACGCTGCTGTATGTGCATTAAACCAAATGGAGATTATTTCGAATAAATATAAAGCAGATTTTCTACTAGTTACATACTATTTCTTTTCAGTGTGCAAATCAAGGAACGAAGTTGTCAAATCATGTATGTACAAGGTACCTCAAAAATAATCAACACCCTGCAAGCTGTGAGTACCTTATGACCTCTAGAACAAAATTTGCTTATCAAGAATTTTCAAAAATGTATAGTTTTCGGAATATTAACAATTATAGTATCAGTTCGGTCCTGGCGTGCGCGTCGAGCTGGATAGTAACATTGTTGCCCCGTATTAGTAAATAGTATATCTTGAATTAGGAACATATATTTACTTCTAAAAATATTTATTCCAGAAGATAAGAATTTTGTTTTTTTACCCGACATTTTAGAAAAGTATTTCTCAATATCCGGTACACGAATGTAACAGATAATCAAAAAATTTAAAAATCATTTTTGCAAAACATGTATTTTCCAGATGTTCTTTTTATTTATAACAGTAATTTCTAGGGAACAATATTGTTATTGGTTGGTGTAAAAAGAATCAGTTATTTTGTTTTAGAACATCTCCATTGAACACTATAAAATTAATTATATTAATATCGTCTGAGGTTTAAAATAATACATTTTGTAACTAGTATTTTTAACAAACCATTTTTAAAAATTAAATTTGAAAGTGTAACGACCGACCTAAAACTGTTTTGTTATTTCAAAGAAAGTAAGTAAGGTCAAAGAAACTTATATGGGTCACATTACTACAAGCACGTCCAAAAAAGCATTGCCTATTTTTGTAAGCATATCGAATTACAGTAATACGCATTACTATCGTTCCATACTTAATTCCGTTTAGTTAGTATACATGATTGTAGTTAGTGCAAATCATGTCATTCAAATTTTCAAAATTTGAAAATCGTTTTTGAAAAACTTTCTGCTAAATAATGTACGAAAATATCGAAGTAAGCTCACTGCTTCTTTTACTAGGTACCTAAAGAAGATGAAATCGTTTAGACCCAAAATCAAACATTTCCATGTAATAATAAACTAAACAATAAAATAGTTAGAAGAGGTGATTTAAAACCACTGTATACAAACCATACTTTAACGACTTTTGAAAACAAAATGACCTGGAAGATGAAAAACGTTACTATGAAGTGAGTTTTGGCAAGAGATTATTTTAGTGTCTGGGGGAAAGGTCACGAAATCATGAATGAATATTTTCAATGTAGTAAAGGCGGTAGATTTCTATATATAGTCGCGCACGAATTTCGATGTTTTTAGGTTGCACAAAAAATACGAAACGTTGGTGCATTTATTATTATTACACTTACTTCATATACCAGCTAGCAGAATATTTCACAAAACGTATGAGAATAAATTTACGGAATCTTACAGACAAATATGTAATACTGCTTGCCTATGAATTTTTTATTACAAAATACAAAAATGAAAGTTATGTGCTTAATACAAAAGATACCAAACCGGTGATGTTCAGTTATGCATAATAGTTGAAATTGATGAACTACCATTCTAAATTACGAAACGATAAATGTATTCTAGTATACAGGTTGTCCGCTAATAAAGAGCATTCTATACGAAATGTAAAAAAATTTAATCCAATTCGAAAAGAAATTTGAAAATAGGAACCTGTAATGACCTACATTCAATTATGAGTTGTTCTTAATACAATATTGTTGTTTGTCGTAGGTAAGGATTTAAATACATTTTTGTAACAGAAGCCGTTACGACTCTGGATAGAGTTATTTGCGCTAGATGGCACAACAGGGGAAGAATTTTCAAAGAGTTGTAGTAAGTAATCTTAAGATATGGGGTACCTTTCATGGTAATTAGTCATGAGAGCTCGCAAATCGTGTCTCAATTAATGTAAAAGGTGCTCTTTGTTTAGCGTTCACGCAATCGCTCGTCGCTTCTTACTATCCAGACGGGTAGTTCCCGCCAAAGATGGCCATTGAAGTGGTGTAGACCATCTCGTAGATATGCGATTCTCCTTAAACACTGCTGCGTGTAAAGTCACATCCTATATACAGCGTACCTTATCTTTGGAATGTGTATGCACGGGGATCTCCGTTCCACAGTAAAAAACAAAACTTTATACCGCAAATCACGCCTTTCCTTGATAACCTTAGAGAAGCGCGAGAAGTCCAAGAGAAAGCGCAAGACCAATCTAAAGCGTACGTCGTTTTAAAAAATTGAAATTGCTTGATCTTTGAAGATGCCGATAAAATCCTAATTAACTGCCATGTTTTAAGTAAGGCCAAACACGGTTATTCGGTGAAATGTGCTCCAAGAAGAGAAAATTTTAAGTCCAACGTCTTTAACCAACTTAAATTAGCTTTGGAAAGTACCATAGTCTCGATTAACTCCCTATACAACAGAAGCTGCACCAATACCACTGAGGTCATTTCAGAGACAGGGACGCCTAGCGGAGCAAAAACAAGGAACCGTTAGCAGAGGAACCTTTAGCTAGCGCAGTATGATTGTAGAACACCTATCCACACTCCTTTGTGTGCCCGCGTATGGATACCACCTAGCACGGTCCCTAATATACCATGAAGTAATAAATATCGCTACCAAGTTGATTTCTTAGTATAACACCAATATGCGTATTATTAAATTTAATCGTAGTTTTTCTGTGTCAGTATGTCTTATGCAACTTATCCTATATAGCATAAAGAAGGTGGTTGCTAGTGTAACCTAAGCAAATATTTTGGTTGTGTTGTAACGTAGCAAAACAATTCTTCTTGGATGCAAAGATATAAAGGAAGTGGTGAAAGGTTCCTCTGTTACATGGCGTTCGGACATATATTTTAATTTATTGAAATTCACACGCTGAAACCGCCAAGGGTTGATTTTTCTAAATAAATATACATGTTTCCTGTATATAATAAGAAATTCTCAATAAAAATACATTATACTTATCGAAATATAATTTAATGATTAACATATTTCTTTTAAACAATGTATCTAAGCAAAATTGCTGTTATTTTAACGCCTGAAAATAGAAACGCGCATTTATTTTGAATACATGGTTCTAATATAAAGAAATTTATCATTTCATTGGCAAAGAGGAGAAGCTAGAAGCATTAATTAGATTGATTATGACGAAAGACTATGTGAATTGGTAAGAGGTGATAAGAGAGTTGTAGGAGGCTTGGATCACCATGTAATTGTGCCGAAGACTAAACTTGTGAAACCAGCAAAGAGCTAAGTACAAGGGAAGTGCATGAAGAAAAACTGGCGTAAAAATCTTGGCGAAGGAATTATAATTGAAGGGCGTAATTGCAAACGATAATGTTGACAATGTGTACAAGTAGTTAAGTACGCAACAAATGGAGTCACTGTAATTGGAAAGGCAAAAAAGCATGTGTGCTTGGAAAAAACTATGAAGGCAGGGATAAAAAAGAAAGCTAAGAGAATTATTGCAATGAAAGAAAGAAACTACAGAAAGTACACCAAGAGGGCGAAATGAGGAAAAAGAATGCAAAGCGACTTTGAAGGTAATAACCAATTATTTTGGAAGTAGGTAAATAATGCAAAACTGAGTGTAAGAAAGATGGGCATTGGTAGTAGTAAACATATGTGACAACAGAAATTAAAAAATTAATTCGGAAATGCCTATTTAAATGTGACAACAGAAATTCAAAAAATAATTCAGAAATGTTTATTTAAATGTATTTTAAAACTTTTGTTAAAAAAGAAAGCGATTGCTGGTTTTTAATTAATAAAATGTAATTTACAATTACAAACTCCAATACATGCAAACAAAATCGTTTTTTATAGTTTAAAACAAAAAGTGAAGAATTTAATATATATTATATAATCGAACATTATAATGATAGACCATTTCATGCTTAATGGCTTTTTATAATATTTTTAAAATTATCTTGCATAATTTGCTAAACAAAGCCTAATTGTTACAAATTGTTCCATGTGAAGTACAATTGCGCTATTTTGCTGCTAAGGACCAAAATAAACACATAAATTACAGTATACTGAACGTATATAGAATTCGCCATTGCTTCTTGTTCGATTTGTGGTTCAGTCGGCGGGGTGCTGAAATTCCTTTGGCACTCTTTTCTTCACTATGTATGATCATTTTTCCATGCCTACTGGAATCTTTTCGAATCTAGAGGAGTAGCGAGTCCTGTAGGAATTTCTTAATAATGGCATGGTACCTACGATTTCACTTCCCTATCGTAGAAGAAGACACGGTTTTAAATTTCCCTTCGATGAAAAATTTATCAACCTTGACTTGGTTTTAATTCCTTGTCCTTTGGACATAGATATAAACATACTACCCATCAGACCAAATGAGGCCGGTAACATACACTATTGGTTTAATTTAAATTTAAGTCTACGTAATATTTACAATTAAATTTATATTATGGGTGCAATCTAATTCTTAAACAGAAAAACTTACCACTGTCAAAAAGGCATCCTCTATTTCATTTGAATTGATTTGTTGTCGTTTATGTTGCCATTTTCGGGAACAAGAATCTGTTATAGCACTTAAAGCGATTACTACTATAAGGAATTTCTTCATTGTGATATTTGTACAACATTATGTTTATGCTTTTATAATATCTTGTAGCTTGGTATCACGTGTATAACGAAAAATTAATAGCGATGGTAACACCATAAACATTATTAGTAAAAACATGTTTATTAATATATTTATAGCAAAACACTTGCTTCAGGATGTAGATTCAATATTTATCATAAAGTATATTGAACAGTATTCAAAATTGTTTTATTTAAGTATAATTATAAAAATATGTATATGCCAAACCGTATCTTACAGGTGGACAAACGAATTATTTGATGATTCGAATGATTCAAAAAGTCCGAGCTTTTCGTAGCTTACGCTTTATTTATATCTTAATATTTAAATAAATTGGAGACTTGGCATGGAAATAAACTTCTTTACAATGCCATCCTAAAGGGAAATATAACTTTCAACTTGTATCATCATGATATCGAGGTCTAAAAATAATTTTATCTATAGATCTTGGTGCTATGTTCACTTAATCTAACCAATTTAAAATTATAACTTATACCAAATCTATATCATTATAGAGTTAATTTAATTTATAAATAAGGATCCCAAGATCATATATTGAAAAAACGGAACGGGTATGTTTTTATTTAAAACGGTATACAATGAAATAACAAATAGCGTTAGTTTAACACTAAACGTGCGACACATTTACAACAAATATTTGATAGGTAGCCCAGCCCGTAACATAATTTGCTATAAAGACACGGCGATTAATGGGTACCTTGCGGTCAAACATTTTGCAAGTCAGCGAGCTATGTTAAGAATGATGATTTAGAGTGAGGTTACGACATCCCTTCTAATATGTATGATTGACAGCTATTCTGCGGTATGTGTACGTTTTTAAGTACAAATAACTAGGACCTGTGATAATATTACCTTACGTAATGTTTTGGTGTCTACGCATCTTGAAATTTGTACGGAGTGTAAAATCTAAAAGTAAGCAATTAAAAATTACTTCAGCGAATTCTATAATTAATTTTAGTGCTCCCTAGATAATTAATAAATCGTTATTTAATAATCGTTATTGTTTTTTGTTCGGTTATATTCAATTAAATATTACGAGCTAGGCTCAAATTCAACCCGGAATGATGGTGCTGTATTAAATACTAATAAAATAGATAATAACGTTTTTTATTAATTTACTGAAGTATCTAGAAGACTTGTGTACTGTTGCCTAAACTTTAATTGATATTCTTTAATTTTTGGCAGTTATATTCAACAGCCTGATGCAAATTCTGTCGCGTAAAAATTACAATGAAATTTCGTTACAATGAAAATGTTAAACCTGCTGAAATTGTTGCAAGACTTCTTCAACAGACAGACAGCGCAAATTTAACATACACTAGACACACTCATGTACACACACATTCAACGAGTTGATGAGTTTATTCATCATGGTCGGTGAATTTCTGTATGTAATTTGCTAAGACAATTGGAAATAAAGTAGGTAGTATTGAAAAAACTATACATAAAGAATAGAAATTTGTTCCAGGTGTTCGCCGATGCTGCTTTCCTTAGAGCTAAAATAGAAAACAGTTCAAGTTCAGCAGAGGATTTGAGGTACTTTGAACGGGAACGAGAAACATTTCTAAACAGCTTGAATACCTGTGATGATATTTGAAGCGGAAACAAGTTACCAGCATAGCATGTAGACACTTCCAAAGAAACTAAATTTATCATTTCAACTGGAAAGGCTATGGCGACGGTGTCTTGGGATGTAGAAGGATCATAGTTTACGGTTTTTTTAACAAATCGTCGCATCCTTAGTGCTGCCTATTATTGTCAACTACAGTATGAAAACGCTAAACATGATTTTCGCATAAAAAGATATCAACGACCCATCAGAAGTGTCATTTGAGGTAGCGTAGCTTGCGGGCTGAAGGACCCCGGAAAATTTCTAAGATGAGTCCATTTCCCATTATTCATTTTTTGTATTGCTATTTCTAATTATTTTAAATATATACATATAAGAATTACTAATCATGCCATTCCCTTAGCGGGATAGGCAAAACCCAATAACAAGCCTCCACCTTCACAGCCACATCATGCACCCATACACCAACCCCTCTCACTACCACCGCCCTTCATCGAACTTCCAGCATTCTACAGCATCCACACCATCTCACTATTGCCTACCAATTCTACTATCTCTACTATTACCCATTCACTACCTTTCTCCATTCCTTTCTGACCTTACACACTTCGTTTGCTTCTATTAAATTCATACAACGTTATTGGCAAGCTCTCCTATTCATTGCGCTCTTTATTCTCTTTCCTTTTACAATTTCTTCAATCATATACAACCATCTCTCTTTCTCAGTCTACCCCTACCTAGTTTTCCAATCATACCTGTCTCATATATTCTCTTTGTTAAGCGATCATTACTCATTCGTTCCACATGTCCAAACTATCCAAACTCACTTCTTTTATACAGTTCAGGCAGTGTCTCCTTCACCTGGCACGTATCCATTACCCATTCATTCCTTAGTCTGAAACGTCTCGTTTTGCAACATGCATATCTTAGGTATCTCATACTTATGGCGTTTATTTCACTCATACTGATATACCCAAGTCTCACTGCCATATAAAACAGTTGAAACAAATACACTATTGTAAACAGCCTTCTTTGCTTCCATAATTATGTTCGTTCTTGGTTACTGACCACATGCTGCCAATTATTCTCCTGCCTACATTCACTCTGTTTTCAATTTCACTACCTATTCGCCCATCATTTGCAAAAATTCTACTAAGGTAAGCAAACTTATCCACCTGTTCAATTATTTCGCTACCCAACTTCAGCTGACATATTTCCTTTTCTTCTTTCCTATTGAAAACCATCACCTTTGTTTTACAACTATTGATTTTCAGATCCATTTTTTCACTTACTTCTACAAATTTATTCAGCATTCGTTGTATTTGGCTCATACCTTTAGCTACTAGTACTGCATCATCTGCATACATCAATACTTTTACATCTTCGCTGCCTATATTTATACTACTCAAGTCCTCACATGCACTTCTCACGCATTTATCCATAAATATATTAAACAACAAAGGAGACATCACATATCCTTATCTCACGCCTTGCTCAATTTCAAAGTATTTACTAACCGCACCGTTCACTCTCACGCACGGTCTGCTTTCGTCATACATTGCTTATATTGCATTCTCCCTTTATACCATACTCCGTTAGAGGTGCCCATAACTTGCATCTATTCACACTATCATACGCTTTCTCTAAATCCACAAATGTACAATACATTTTCTCATTAACATGCAAACACTTCTCAACCAT
>JAHWXV010350666.1:0-14383 GCA_024586415.1 Phrixothrix hirtus
TATATATATATATATATATATATATATATATATATATATATATGTTATATTTTAAGTTTCCGCGAGTATCAGATATTGGATTGGTTTTCTGGGTAATCCCTCGCGTAAATATGTTTTGGTTCTAAAAAGAACCTATTGGACGACATTTCGGCCGACTCACATCTGCCATTATCAAGTCTTTTGTAACTGTATACTTCGCAATCTTGTTGTTCCATACGTACAGCATAGGGGATTTTTCTTAAGAAAATACATCAGCTTCTTGTGAGAACACCCAGTCTTCTAAAAATAAATGTTAACAACCGATCCCCCTCCCACTGCAAACCCAAGGAGAAAACTTCCATTAACGGCAGTAAAGTCTCACACATCACGCAAAGTAGTCGCATGTGTGTGCCTAGAATAATTCTGAGGAAGTCAGCAGTGAGCTATCCTTCTTATATGGATGTGTATTGAAAAACGAATAATTGAGAATTCAAACTGCTATTGCTAAGGGAGAATTTTTGGTTGGGGTCAACATTGTTCACCTGCCCGGTTCGCTAGCAATGGCTAGGAGTCTACGCTACAGTACGTAAGGTACAATAAAAATTAACAAATGGAGGCCGCGCCTTTTTGCCGAAGTCTCAGACCACGAAGACCTCAAGTAAGTAATATTCTTGGATTTTTTCAATTAATTGAGTTCCTCCGGGGAATTGGTCAACCCACTCCTCTGTTCATGAATTTATGTCCGTTAGAAAAACTTACTTCCATTCAGTAAAGGATAGACAATTTAATTTACGTTTATTTAAAATTTACGTAACGAACAAAAGATTATTTAATTAAAATATTTACTGTAATTTGAGACCACTACTAGGCTTGTTATTAATTAATAATTTTATGAGTTAAACAAGGATTCCCCTATATTTTATACATTCTTTTAGTTTTACCTACACAAATATCTGAATACTCTTTAACTGTTTGTGCCATGCTATTTTTCTTTGTGTCATTATAAGTGAAGTATTTAGTGCAAACGTTTTTATTACGTTACCGTTATAAACCTCCATAGACGAGTCACCACAATTTTCTTACAGGATAAACGTCCGACATAAGTAGGTAAAACATTTATAAATTATAAGTCAAACCCGAACTGTATGAGGAGTACTTCTCCAGTGTCTTACGCTAAATAAGTAACTAGTAGGTATTTTATGGTAAAATTATAATCTTTCGGTTAAAATAAAATTCCTTATCGTTTCATTTCTGGAAAATATCTATCCGTCAACATATTTAAGTAAGGTGGCGCTCTAAAGTTACTACTTTTTCCCTACTCTTGACTCTCGCAAATCGTTGGTAAATTTTAGCCATATGTTCCCATCAAAAACCGTAGAACTCGCTTTTCTCCACATGGCGGCCGGAGATGTTAGCTAATTCAGAGCAATCGGCATTTCAGACAACCTTTTGAGGCCCAAAGAGCTTTCAGGCCCATTGTAAGTTCAATAAACAAAATTTTAGAATAATGCCACCTATAAAGTATTCACGAAGTATTACTATGGATCAGGCTTGTGAAACTATTAAATAAGACAACCTAATAGATGGTTACAGAATATAAAATTCGCATTATATTTTGAAAAAGGTGTCTAATTATACAAAACTAAAGCAATTGTAAATAAATACAATTTAGTGCGAAGGTTCAAGTGCTAAAACTGAAAATAGCGTTATAAACCATGAAAGTATTATAAAAATTGAAATAGGCTTTATAAATGCATTGAGGCCTCGTACAAGCAAATAAATCCAAATTAATATTTGTACATATAAATAAAAACTGTTTAAGTGAAAAGCTACAAGAAAATTTTAAAAGAGCTTACTAATTAGCAAATTTGACTTGCAGTTCATTATTTTCTGGAAGGCATTAATTCTCAATATATCATTATAGGCTGAGAATTAAAGGTTCCGAGAAAATAATCAATTGTAACCTTATTAATTATTCCCAAGTTTGGCTAATGGATAGAACCGAATTTTCTGAATCCGCAAATTACTTCATTTATGGCAGCAAGTATCAGGTTTTGTCCACCCAGGAGTAACCTGTAACCAGTTTTGCCGTATTACAGCTCATTAGACAACCAGAACAACCCTGGTGTCCAAACACAAAACTTGCGAAGTTTAATATAATTCATTCACTTTCTACTGTAGGAAAAGGGATTATGTCGAATTATTTTATATCTAAATATTTTTTACTTTACGTTACATTAAAACGTAATGTACTTAGCATGCATCGAAAGGAATCCGAACAATATTTACTTCCAGACAAATGTAGACTTTACAGTTGCCATAAAACAACGCAACTAGAAATGAAACTAGCATAATCTCGATGCTTATTGTCAGTATATCTCCTGTTGGTCGTATATGCAGTTCTCAGCATTTATCAAAATTCTTTAAAACAACCCACTCAGTGGAATTTAAGTAAATAATATATACAAATAATTGACCAAGTTTATTTATATATTAGTTATTATATATTAATTATTTAAGACAAACTAGTTGTATTTTAATTCTTAATTAATTCAATTCCTAAATGTTTAGATTTTGTCAAAAAATCATCCTCAGGGAATGAACTAATTTTACATAATAAAATGTCAAAATTCAAAATTAAAAACAACTAAGTTTTGAATTTTGATATTTTATATTTGTAAAATTAGTTCTTTCTCTGACGATGATTTTCTGATAAAACTGAAACATATAGGAATTGAGTTAATTAAGAATTAGGATACAATTAGTTTGGCTTAAATAATTAATAATATAATAACTAATAATACATTCCAATTTTTAAGATGGATGAATTTTATGTTTTATTTATACATGTCTCTAATTACCATACGCATATTAAATCAAACAAATAGGAAATCTCAGTAAAATGTAAATCTAAAATTTGTAATGCAAATAAAATGAGACTAAACCCAAAATAGAAAAAATACTATAAAAAACATCCTTCATAAGACGTTTTATGACACCTGCTCATTAAAATACTTACCGCAAACGGCTCGTTTTTTCCAAACGGATGCGTGCCATAAAACTGCTTCCTATGAAACTTCCATTCTAATAATGCAAATCTTGAAATATTTATGTACATATTCTTTAGAATATTCTAGCAAATAATACCAAAAACAAGGACTTCGGCATAATATTTTGGTTAAGGTACCTATTACTCACTTTAGTCGATGTCATTGTCGCTAAGTAAAAAATTGCTTTCGTCGTCATTATCACTTGAAGTATTTACACTAAAAATAAGAGGTCTTACTTGGAAGATAATGATTTCACGATGGAACGTATACGTTATAATAGATTCGGTATGTTGTATAACCTTTGCCCACACTTCTGGTGTAATTTTATGAAGTGCTTCTTGACAAGTTTGCAAAACGTCTCCTTCAGATCCCGAAGTAGCACCTATACATTTATTAACATGATTCTTAGTTATACCCCAGATCAATACAATAGCATTAAAATGACAGTGTTATGGAGGCAATTGTAGTACTGCATGGCCATAAAATGATGTTAATTCATCAATGGCATATTTTTGGTATATGTTTATAGGCGTTTTTGTAACCTGCAACAACTCAGCTTTCTTCAGCCCTCCCTCAAATGGACTATTATTGAATCTTAGGTAGTCAACAATTTGTGTTTTGGTTCACAACGTAAAAGGCTATTTTTCTCTCCTTCTGGAATGGTAAAATGCATTGTCCAAAATTATAATTGGTGGCTATTCTAATTTCCTTAACACTTGTTCCTCATACCACTTTTAAATATCTGAGCATTCATGTTGTCATAATAATCCATGGATGTATTCGTAGTACTAAATATCAAACTTGCACCATCAATAAATCCTCTTTGTGCGCCTGCGTGAACAATTATGTATCTGCCATTCGATCTTTTATAAGGCTGCTGTAGACTTTTCCTTGTATCGTCGTTCCAATTGTTTTTTGAAGTTTCATTAATAAACACAAACTGAGAAGGCTCAGATGAATTCATATTTTTTAAATAGCACCGCAAAAACGCATTTCTCTTTATCACGATATGATTTAGTTCGCACATGGGACTCCTGTTGTTTGTTTTTTTAAAACGAAACCCCAGATGTTTAATTAACTTCCATAATGTCGTTCGTTCGATATCGCACACTTGTTTGTCTTTAATTTTTAGTAATAAGTTGTCCAAAGTTACATGTTGCTTTTGCTGGTACATCTCGTAAATTTCATCTCGAATTTTTTGTTTTATCGAATAAGGTAATTTTAGCCATTTATTCTTTTTAAATTTTTCTTTTCGTGGATTAAGACCATTGCCCTGTTTTTTAAAGCACATACTCGGGATATTGGCTGAGTGTATACTCATAATTCTTCCGCTGTTCTTTGCTGAACTGCATGTATTGCTGTTAATGTACCACCATGATCACGTTCTTTATTAAAACGCTAATACACATTTAATAACAATTGTCATCCTGCCAATTCACTACAAAATCACAATAGAACTAATAAATACTATACTTAGCAAATATTATTCCACAAACTTTCCAAATTACAAATCATTATAAAGAAATTTACGGAATTCTGAAGCGAATGATTCACGTTTGTCGTCATGCAAGGATGCTTAAAATCGTTACAATTTTAATATTCATGAAAAATAAATTTACTTTCTTTTTTAAAGGGAATTATTGATCGTACAATTCTGTTAATCACTTAGACTAATGACGTATTATAATCATATAAAAGGAATGCATTATTTTCGTTATGTTTTATTTTGTAGTTATAGGTAACCTTTACTGATTATATGAATCTGTAATAATGATAAAAACATTGTAAGAATCATGTCAAGTATAACGGTATGATCAAGTGCTTCAACTAATTTAATAAAAGACATTTTCAAATCAGTTTCATTCATTTAATCAACCAAATACCGTAAGAGTGCTTTTAATTGGACAAAACGTCATCGCTGGAAATACCGCTGTAAGTAACGCACATTCTTATCACCAGAACTAATTTTATAAAGACAACTATTTCACCCTATTTCCAAAACAATGCACCATACACTTGTCCACCTATTACGTAAGCTCTTTTTGTTACTGCGTATTGATTATTTTTTATTGATTATATTACAATTATCTTCTGTCTAATATTAGTACCTAGTTTAGCTAGTTACCCATATGTAATCCAAATCAATTAACTTATAATACCATCTAAACAACTAAATTTTGTTTTAATAAGATTAATTATTCATTATGCCAGGTATTGAGTTGGAAATATTTGAATGACGGTGCATTGCTTAACATGAATGAAAACGAAACTGAATATTAAACACACTTTTAAATAATTATTGTAACTGATGCGTATCGTTATTGTTACAACTGTTAAATTGGACTACTATGCAAATTTTAATCGGTTCCTCCATTCAATTGTTTTTAATTTTATATTAGATTTTAGTTTAAATAGGGAGTTTGAAGCAAACTTCTACCAATAGAGTTACTGAGGATCACAAGTATTTCAGTATTTCAAGTGAGTTTGAACTCTAATTCCAACTCATTGCTTTGAATATTCCCTACCAGTAATCATCACGTGAAATACGGCTTCTTGATTTTTGACAAGTTTACATCCGCCTTTCCACCATGAAGTTTGCGAACTTACATAAAAGCTAATTATTTTATATTTCAAAACCATTCCGTGTCTTTAACCAGTTGCTCAACTCCGTAGTTCCTTGTCTTAGACATTCTTATCCTTAGAAGGCGTATCGAGTTCTTTTATTATTTTATAATATTAAATTAGCTTCATAAACATGAGAATGTGATTCTGTTTTCTTCTAAATCATAAATTTTCCTATTGTTAAGTACAGCATGAGGTTTTTGTTGTTAAATGAACTTAATTCACATTATTTGGCTGTTACAAAACAACTAATTTTGGACTTCTAATACTAAAGGATGTTATTAATTCCCAGTCCAATTGCGACAAAGTACTCTATGCCAGTATCCATAACCTCTTAAGAAATATTTTTAACGCATTAACTTAAAGCATTCATCAGTGGAACGTCACTTTCACCTTGCTACCTTTAGTTTTCCAGGAAACAGGTAATCTAAAATAACACGATGCGATAGATGAAGTCTGTTATACCCCAAATTTTAAAAGAAGGAATGGTTGTAACTGTTTCTCATTTTATGGAGAAAACTATAAGATATAGTCACTGATGTATTAGAAATATACGGTGTGATCATCTAAAAACATTTATTTGTAAAAATTGCAAAAACTTAAAAATATGTTTTTTGCCTAAAGGGTTAACTTTACTGACACTTATTTGACAATCAAGCGGTATTTTATTAGTTTATGCAGGTAAAATACGCATAACTGCCTAGGCAGGTAAAGTAAAACAAAACTGCATACATAAGCATTAAACACACTTGCCATGAAATAATAACAAATTTGACACTAATACTTTAATGTAATCTAATAAATGCTAGATACATAATTATATAAAAGGCATTCTACCACATATATTATACTTAATTCATTTCTACATTTCTTGCTGCTTGACAAATTTCAGGTGGTGTTAATGTTTCTTCGTCACTATCCATTATTTAATAATTTACAACAATTACCACATGCAACAAGCAACATATAATAAACGTCAAATTTATTTTAACGTAGTCGTAAAACCAAATCGGCTACCTGGCGACTATGATTACAATATTTATGTACGTTAATTAAAAAACGTTGAAAAAAAACTGTATTATGTAGATTAAAAATTTTAAATTATCGGCGAAAAAATTATGTATTCAATTTGGCAGAAAAGCACATTGACTGCCTTGGTTGATTTTCATAGCCTCGGAGACTTTGCGCTCGCCTCGGCTATGAAATTAACTGCAGTTAATGTGTTACTTTTCTGCCTCGTTAAATAAATTACTATTATCTATTTGCGTATCGAAATGTGCCCATTTTGAAACGCATTTGAGTTGTATAATGGCCTTCTTTTTAACACGGAATATTTTATTTTAAAAGGTTGGTGACATTAAAATTAGCCTTATTATACGTCAAAATCGAATAGAAAAACAGAAAAAACTTTCATATTCGATTGTCAAAACGACAATGTCACCAACTATCACTAAAATCCCTAAATCAATTATATGCCAAACAAGTGAGTTTTTCCTAAATTTTTATCAAATAGATAAAACAGTATAAAAAACTCGTTTCATAAGACGTTTTATCACACTCGTTCATTAGAAAACTCGCGTGGTAAAAACATGTTTTATGAAACTAGTTTTTTAATATATTTAGTATTTTTTTTAATATTTATGGTGAGACCAGAACCTCCCAAAAACGAATAATACACAATAGATTAAAAACTATTTTTGCAATGGCTTTGGTAAACATGATTGTAGGCATAAAACATACAACAGTGAAGATTAAATTGCCACAAAACATATTTATATAAACTTTGTAATAAATTTCCTCAGAGGAATTCTTTACAGGTCGCTACAGTATGGTACATGGAAAGTCATGCCACACAAAAGTTTGCAAACGTTTCTTGCTTTTCGACGTTTACAATATTTCTACCGGCCTTGTTTATTTGTGCCGGGTTTTGTTTGATCATTAAATCATGATTTAGCTAACTGGGGGTTCTCGATGACCTCGAGATAGATTGTGCTCTTCAGCTCTTCCCTCGTGTAACACTTTGTTAGTTTACGTCTAAATTTTCTAAGCCTTGTCTCTGAAATTTATTAAATTCCCTGTTATTGTTATTTGTTTTATAAATAGCAAATGAATCCCTGATACGTTGAGTAAATCGCAGAAAATCACCATAAGCCACAGACGTGCGTTTTTAATTACATTGTGAGAAGTAACTCCACTCTTGGTTAAATTATATTGCACGTTAACAGCGTCTATTTCATGGTATGTATGCATGACAGACTAGGAGTACATTTTTTCTTTTTCTTGGAATGTAGGGTGTTAATGTTATAACATCTACACTACATGCAAATATTGACGAGATTTCTCCTCTGCCACTTACGTAAGTGAAAGACAGCGGCCACTATTTTCTGTTACCTAAATTATCCCAACTGTATGACAATATGATGTTCCTCTCATAAGCATTTTACAATTTGATATACTGGAAACTAACTGTCCATTATTATATGTTTTGCTGTTCCTGAAAAATGAAAATTCATATATTTTCTAACAGAACTAGTGTAATTGTCAATCTTGAAAGTATCGAAAGCTCTAGAAACACTTACTGAATAAACCTTCGGTCCATATTCATTAGCTTTATTGGTGATCCAAACCCTCCATGAAACACTAGAGCATTTCCCCGTATCTAACGAATTGCCATATTGAATAATTCCCTTTATTAGCTACATTGAAAGTTTCAAACACTTTTCGTACTGGAGTAAGTCTAACTTTTGTTGTTGTGTCCACTTTGCGTGTTCGCCAAATTACAGGTGATTATGTAAAAACCAAAACGTTCTTTATATAAGATCGACTGCAAATTCTAATCCACGATAATTGTAACTTCCTACTGCTTAGGATGGCTTGGATAACGTTAGAAGTCGTTCGAAAGGACCAACCTGCAGCGGGAAGCTGTCCTATGCCAATTATTATAAACAGTTCACGGTAGCTGCACCAACGAATAGATGGACCTTTAAAAATTAAGCAACTGTTTTAATAATAGTTCGGGACGAGATGCTTTGGACAATATGCAAACAACGCTAGAGGATCTTCGAAATAATTTCGCCTAACTCGTTTCTAGACTAGAAATGCGATATGGTGATAATCTTCTGCAACAGGTGGCATGTGCATAGTAGATCAGCTTAATTGGCACATGGTACCCCACAAACCAAAGATAATGTGTAGTTGGGATCTAAGAGGAATTTTGCTAACAGGGAAATTTGGCTACTATTGCTTCTTCATGAAGTGGAGCTGCAACTACGGATCACAACACAGATTCCGGCATCTGCAAGCAAATGTGAGACCATCGCAGGAGCATAGTTCAGAGTCACTGTTATGGGACGTAACAGTTTTGAGGACAGGACAATGCAAGAAAATTAGATATACTAAGAATTTTATAGAAGATTCCAGAACATTGCAGAAGATTGCGTAGAAATAAAACAAATTATATAATCACGAATAACTCAATATTGCAACTGTTTACTCAATTAAAGTTAAGGTCACATAAAGAGTACTGGCATTGAAATTTATGTGATCAGCATTCCAAGTAATTAAACCCTTTATTATTCTTGAACGTGCCAAAATATTTCGTTTCTATAAATTAGTTTAGTTTTTCGTAAGAAGTTGTGTTGTTAGGAAGCTATTATAAATAAATATACGTAAATACGAACGTTTATTACTATGGAATATAAAATAAATATATGTATAAATCGATAACTATAAGTCAGTGAAGGTAAATAAGGATTTTTAAAACAATTAACTAGCTCCGTTACAATATTACGGACTTTAATATGTATTTAATTTATTATATTTAGCCATTGTATTAAATGGGTTTTGTGTTATCTCTTAATTATTGGAGATTCTTTAATTAATTTGGTATTGTTTGATTTAGTTCTTACATTTTTTATTGGGGGAAATATAGTTAATAAAGGTTATTGAGATTTACAAAAATACCCTAGAGTTAATTTTAGCATTTTTATTGTCATCTACAGTTTTGCGGTGAAGCTTAAACAAGACTTTTTATTCCGTAGCATTACACGAGAAAATTAGAGCAGACGATCTTGGCAACACCTGCATTCTATGGCATATTTCGCGTTGAATTGCTCTTGTGTATTCTTTTACTCAGATTGCTTTAGGGACGAAGTGTCTAGTGTTATAAAACTTAAATATCTAACTAATTTTATATTTATTATTTTTTTGAAAGACGCAATGAATGCAATCTCCTTAAAATTTAAAATAAATACAAGTATCCTAATGGAATTTTTGTTGTCCCAGACTTCAATAAAACAAATGAAATGCCACACTTAAAAGAAACTGTAGTAGTTCTGAAAGCTATTAAATGTTTTTAGTAAATATCACAGTACTTTTAAATTTTTTACTACGGCGCTATTTGTATATGGCTGCTGCTACACAAGTAATAAAATTCTCTCATTAAATACTTTTTACTTTTCTTGCTTGTTCACTATTCAGGAAATGCAATTCAGCTCCTGGGAATGCGGCATAAATGAATTATCGACTTGGGGCACGTGAATAATGCTTGAGCTTTTTGAATTCAACTCGCATTCTTTTACTCAACGATTTAATTTTAAAACCTTGCATTTAATTTGCTTGATTTCATTCTGAATTTCCGGATTAAGAAATGGATCATCAACCGTCCATTTGTTAACACAGAACACAAATTTTCCCATATATATTCCACACTTTCTGCTTAAATACTTTTCTATTAGCTTTTGAATTAAGCTAGATTATTTCAAGCCTTATCATCAAATACTTCAAACTCCAGTAATACATAATACATTACAATTTACCTCAATAGCCATATAAACTAGTTTTTTAATTAAATTTTAAGTGCTGATTGCATAAAGGTCAATTATATCTTTAGCTATAATTCGATCTATCTTATCAGCTTGCGAGGCTAGAAAATCTTAGCCGGTCATACTTCGAGTGTAAAACTTAATCGCCAAATTAATTGTAAACAAATATTTAATTGCCTTCTGTGAAACCCCCCTAAATCTACGTGAATTAAGCTGTAGTAGTTTAAGGCACCCTAGAACCTACGTTAGAATGACTGTTATCTGGATTTCAATGTATGTAATTGATAGTTTTCAAAAGTAAAGTTAGTGATGTTTTTATTTGCGTTATAAGTGACGTACGCTGCTTTGATTAATTGGGCGATATACTACTTTTATATAAATGATTATATAAAATTATAATGTTTTTGTGCAAAAACAGAGGAGCATTTGCTAACCGCTGAAAATTTATTGCTCGCTTTGATATAAATTGTTTAAATGCAAAGAGAGTTCAGCAATGAATATATTTCCTGGATGCTCAACTTAATTTTAAAACGTAATCTTATCAACTATACCAGGGTATTGAAAAGTCATAAGAGATCCTCAATTATTCTTCTCCTAGCATAAATTTCTATGTAATCGATGGTGACATGGTGACAGAAATGAAACATAGTGCGGTAGAAGCAGATGCACCAAAGTACAATCCCCGACACAAGTTTTATTAGTAATTTCGTAATGGTAATTTAAGCCCGAATTCACAATAAACGTAAAAGATACTTAAACATTAATATGCAGTTTAAATCCAGAATTTATTACACTCTTCAGATATACCTAACGCTTACGCTTCAGGTGAATCGAAAGTAAGTAAGTTATTTCATAATTTCAGTATACAACAATAAAATATCTAAAAAAGTTGCCAACTTATACAACTTTAGCAATATAGTTAAGAAACTTTCTTTAAAGGTATTATCAATTAACAATGTAGCTGCGAATATCTATAAATTCTAATTGAGAATATGTAATTTGTAGTGCAAATTTGCTGTTGATTTTTTAATAGTCATATTAATTCTGTAATAATATATGGATAAGGGTACATCAGTTGATAAAGTTATATTGAACTGTTAATTTATAATACAATATAAAGCAGGTTATACACATTATCTTGTTTATAAATCAATCTGTCCTTTTCCTCATCAGCTGTTAAATATACAAGTATTCCATTTACCTTCTAGATACTTCCATAAAGTACTTTATAGCAATCGTTTAGTATTATTTTAAAGCATTTAAAACTATATTTATGAAGTATTTATAAATACAGTTATGAAAAACTGTTTAGTACTATACTAATGTAATAAGTATTCACTTTCGTCGGAATGTACGCAAGTGTACGCGACAAAAACATAATAAAAGTCAACTTCGTTTAAGCACAATACATTTTCCATGGAGTATATAGAGTGCAGGGCTCAAACTAGAATAGTTGGCCTGTAATAAGTTCATCTGCTCAGGACATCCCGAGTATGTTAAACGTAATTGTTAATTACCGCGAAGCAAGCTAGTTTAAGCTTGTGATATCCGTTTGACTGAAGCAATCGTCCCACTGATAAATAAGAAGTTAAACCCGTATTTGGTCAACACAAGTGCTCCTCTATATTATCGATAAACACAAATTGACTGCAGCTAAAGGAGGTTCATTGATGATCGTTGTGATTGGTATTGGATATTTCAAACTCCGACAATGTCTTAAAGTATGAATATTTACAAAATTGGGAAAATCAACGTCATTCACTTAAATTATTCTAACGACAATTGTTACGACGTAACGACGTAACACTTTTCGTGTCACAAAATAGTCAAATAGTCAATAGTCAACAAAGTAGTTAACCAGCAATCTCTAAGGAAATGTCTAAACTAACATAGTTTTGCATCGCTAGAGACCTGTAAGATAAAGTCCAATTTAAATAAAATCCGCCATTTGAGTTACGCGGCTACTTCAAACGAAAGCGGATTTGATCCCATAATAAACTATTTATTGTTATCTATTTAAAACTAATTTATAACTTTCGTATATAATCCCCTTTTCTGCCATACACTTTTTTGCAGTAATTTATGTGCCTCAAGCCCGTCTGAAAAGATTTTCTTTCAAACAAGGTGCAAGTAGCCGTAAATTGATAAGAGCAGTTTCAGGTTTTTGGCAACTGTAAAATTAATTTAAAAAGTACTGTCATACTTCAATTTGTTTATTAATACGTTACAAATGATATATATCTGAACAATGCGTCGCAATTGACACTATGGTAGTTATCTACAACCAAAACGGAGATCGCTGTACACTCATTGATTTGGATTGGATTGGGACTGGTATTATCCTCAGTGAGGTTCATATAACGGGATTAAATGTTCCTTATGGCGCAGAGGTTGTCAAAGATGATAATTTCCTTGAATTATCTAGTTTGCTCCGGCTACCATGCTGGAGATAGGGCGGTTCCACTTATGTGATGAAATTAATTAGGCTAAAATTCATGAATTATTTGCAGGTATCCAAAATCGGGAGAAGGTTGTAATTTTTAGGCGCCTCTTTACCTAAATATTTTAGCGGTTAGATCTTACAGAAATGAAACGGTAAAGAATCTCATTTCAAATCGAAAGGGTAGGATTTCGTCATGGCATACTTACTAGTTAGTTACGGACTTAATTTATGCCACTAGATTAATATTCCGATCAGTTCACTTAGACGGATACGTGATAATATGTTACTTACTTAACTTAAACTAGTTCCATGAAAGAAAGTGTTTGTTAATAAATTTATATGTGTATATCATTACAAAATAAAAGATAATGTACTCTAATACTAAATATAACGATGATCAAGAAAATTAAAGGATTACAGTTATAAGATATACATTGCCCTCATTTAAAAGGAAGAAATTACAGTAAATAATTTATAATTTATAAACTACGTTAGGGGACCCCTGTGTTTTACATAATTTACAAGTAATACTAACCCAGATAATACAAAAATGGGTAATAAATGTTAGCATCAATTTTGTTATTACTATCTGTTACTTTAATCGTCTTTTACTTATTATTTGATTGAACTAATTGTCCGGTCGTAATCAAAAAGCAATTGAAAGCAGAATTTTATTGGATCACTACTTGCACGTAGGTTTATAGTAAAACATCACTTACATGCTTACATGTTGACGGAAGCCTGACGGTTCCGAATGCGGCGGCAGAGTGGTGGCATCAAGGCATCGGTTCCCAATTATATTGTACCTATACCGTACTTCACGACATTGTACTTAACCCTTGGACAGATATGGGTGAAATATGAACGAATGCACTAAAATTCACCGACAGGTGTTGAATAATGAATTCCTATGAAACCAGTACCTCGATAAAAACGTTAAGCGGAATAACTCTTCATTTATGAACTTTCACGAACCAGGGCGTTGGCGCTATATAGTACACTTGCACCTTCGAAGAATGGAAACTCACACTGAACGCACAGTAGTTAGCTCTGAACTGCTGTTAAAAGAAGTTTCTCCTTGAACTTACGTGGCAGGGGGATCGATGGCTAACATTTATTTTTGGAATCGAAGATGCTCTCATGGGAAAGCTGGAGTTGCGTCTTTGAAACAAAACATTAACTGGGAAGTTTTTAATTTTACAAGTACTTTCAGAAATGGATCCATAACTCTAAAATTCTTATTTACAAATATAACTATCAGAATTATACTGGTAGTTTACCAATTATGTTTTATTATTAATTTCTTATGAGTGCAGGGTGTGTTTTCTTGTAGATACATACATCAATATGAGAGTTTTCGGTTTGTAGAAATGCCTTCGGGATAAAAGTTGACGGAGTGAATAACAATATGTTACACACACACACACACACACACACACACACACACACACACACACAAACACACA
>JAHWXV010350667.1:0-7500 GCA_024586415.1 Phrixothrix hirtus
CTTACGCGGAGCAATACCCGGAACACCTTTGTAACATACAACACCCGCGGAATCCTCAAAAACAACATATATATATATATATATATATATATATATACAGTGTTATCTTAAGTGAATGAGCACCGTTAGCATTAGAACATCTCTATCAGTTTTGAATCCCGTTACTGCAGTACCGTTAGCGTCTGCTTTTCGTTTTAACAGGTAAGGTCAATTTATATCGTGATACACAGGGTGTTCTTCGAACATCACCTGTCTGCAGTGGTCGTCTTGAAAACAGTGGCGCCCATATTTACCGATTTAGACTTATTTTCCCGACAGTGTTTATCTTCGCAGTACCGAAGAACCACACCTTGCTCCACCGTAACTTTGCCGCCCGTTGTTAAACACTGGTGATTCTGCCACGATTTCGTCTAGTGACAATTCTTCTGCTGTTATACACCATGTGTAGTGAAGTTTCTAGCGATAACTGAAACTGGCATGATTGTGATGTCGATGTCCATGTCAAAAACTTGTGTTTCTAAATTGCTGAACCTCACCGTTGTATTCCGAAAAATGTTTCACTCTTTTATCGTGAATTCTTCTTGGAGTAGATTGTCACTAAATTGACGTGTAAACTGTTTCCTTCATTACTGAGTACCTCCACAGCTCTGAGTTCAAAAACGTTCTAGATTGTATCGTAAAACCGTTGGTTTCTGTAATAAACACGAAGATAGGCCGTACAGTCTTTATAGTTTCAACTATGGAGAATACTCAACTGTTTTCTTAATTTTGTGGTCTCGGATAAATTTTTATACTTGGATTCTTCATCTGTGTCAGCTCTTTAGACTATCCTGAAGATTTCATTTAAAAATGTTTAGAAATATACTGTTATGGAAAATGATATAGTGAAAATTGTCTTGAGGAGGTTGTTATAACTTAAAAAATTCCTTTGGTTATCTTCGGGTAGGGTAGGGTCAAAAATATACTTTTGTTTAGGAGTGTTAAACATTTTGGGACTCGTGGGATGGCTAATCCCACAATTTACACGAGTAGCTGTTTTTATCTGAAAGTCACTATGACCATTTAAGCATACATGATTTATATTACACATGCTCAGACTATACGGAAACAAATAGCTTTAGCTAACTTGTAGGATCAGCCATTTTAGTCTTAGATAGAGAGTCGGCATGCACAAAGTTAATATATCCTAAATATTTATACCTCATAGACTGCAATCAGAACACGGGGTGGATTTTAGCTAAATTTTATGACAAAAAGAGGAAATATTTTAAATGCACCACTATCTAAGTAAATATATTTGCTACGGTTATTTTAACAAAGCTAAGTAGAAATTAATCGAATAAACTCGGGAAACTGTTAGTAATGTTAGAATCAGTGTGGTAAGCATAATTTCACAACTTTGTTTGCTTATATGTTAACTTAATATTATTTACTAACAAACAATTGCACTTCCTCACAAGTAGTTACAAATTACTATAACTAAAATTGAAAACAAATAACGAGGCATATTGAAAATACATCAAGATGTTTATATAAAAATTGACATTGCCAAATATTACTGAACGTCTTGCATAGCAAGCCTTTTAACAAGTATCGCTTAGGTAATAGCCATAGCCATAACAAGTTGAACGTACTTGATAATTTAATACACGAAATACGGTGATAAAAGATGCTTAAATTCTTGTTTTCTGTGTTTGATTACGAAAACAAATGTATTATCAAATTAAGTTAAATTTCTATAATCGTAATTTATTTCGCACAAAAAACGAGACGTTCCGATATGAATAAATAGTTTGCCAAGCAAAAATTCTAGATAATGTTTATACTTTGATGTAGTGCATGCTCTATGACAGATTTAGCCAGCAACGAAGTTGGAAAAACACTCTACCGGTTTAGATAAGTTCTTCAATAATTCAGGCCCGACGTTAACAAATATCACTTATTGAGTTAACATTCCACAAGGAAAGTGTGTCTAAGAAAAGTTGCTAATCATTCTTTGGTGATACAAATCGCTGGTAAAAGATTTGCAGAATACGAAGTTCAAAGGTTTTGAGCTCATTTATAAATTTAAACCACCACCACCACCAGCCGAAATTTACTTAATATTCAAATATTAAATTTGTCTATAACGAAAATTACCACAAGGTAGTTCAGAACAACCCAAGTATTACTACTTGGTAAAGTTTACTTAGGATTCAACTGGAAATTTGCGATAATAAACGAGACGTTTTGTTGCATCTTAACGTCATGTGCAAAAAAAATTGAGTCGGGGGGTTTATTCCTCCACATAAATGTAATTTTATTTTGCCTTAAACTAACAACAGCCAAAGAACCATGAAATCTTTCGTGGGCCTGAAAGCAAAAAGATAAGGAATGGTCTGCAGATATTGGCGACATAAATAGATTTTAACATTAAAACAACTAAATAGTTCGTTAAATGAGCATAATAACTTTAGTTTGTAGGGAAAGCCAGTCGATAATTATTAAAATAATTACGATTGAAAAATTTTTTTTATTTAAATATTTTTTTTGTTTGTTTAAAAAAATTTTTTTATTCGTGCAAGTACTTTTCGTTAAATGTCCTGTATTATGCAAAAAAAATTTAAAATGAATGTTTTTAACACACTTGTATATCTATTTTAATTTTAATTCTCCATCATTCATTAAGATATCTTCAGAAAATTGATAATTTTATGTACCTGATGAAGCTTACCCTTAAGCGAAATGTATTGTATTAACTTTGAAGACAAAAGATTTTTTAAATAAAAAGATTTTTTAATCGTAATTATTTTAATAATTATCGACTGGCTTTCCCTACAAACTAAAATTATATATAATATTAACAGTCAAATATAGGTAAATAATTTGCAATTACTTGTTAATTCTATATTTTTTTACTTTAATCAGAAACATAATAACAAATTTTTAACAAAAATAGTTAACAACTTGCTATACAGTTTTCAATAATGCAAAACTTGTTTAAGTTATTTTCTAGTATTAAATATGCCTAACAAAATTTTAAGTCTTGAAAATATAACCTGCTTTTTATAATATTACTTGGCCGTTTAAATTTTTTTTTGTAAAAAAGCCTACTTTGTCTATGATTATGAATTGAATTTAAAACTGCTGGCACATACGGCCTTAATCCGCTTTAAAAGTATTTGTAAAATTAACCTAAACGGGCAGCGAGATGCAAATAAAATCACGCCGAAAAAGCAATTTCCACGTATCTCTTCAAACGGAGAGACCGGAGTCTCCGAGCGGCATTTCCACCGGAAGATACAGATTAATTCTCCAATGGCACTAGCATCTTAAACTCATTCAAACAGAATATTGTTTTCTACGTAAAAATAGAACCTATCTCTAAAATATTACCATTTAAAATTCGTCAAAAAAATTGTAAAAGAAACGTACCCGAAAGATTCCTTCAAACATAGGTTTTTAGAAAAACCAACTACAAAAGTATTTTGTTGTTATTCAAATTTATCCATGTCAAATAGTGGTATTAAATAAAAGTTAAAATTAACAATTCAAATATTAAAGGGCTAAAGTCTCTAACGCGATCACTTGCTCGAAAACGAATGCTGGCCGAAATCACGGTCAAAACTTGATAAAGCGTTTAAAAATTAGGCTTAAACTGCCCTGTCTTGTTTTCCGATAAATTGAAACAATAAAAATTAAAGTAAACATGAAGACACTAATTAAAATAAAACTCACCTAGAACAAAATAGCCATTAGCGTACAGATTAAATTTCAACAACCAAAAATAAATTAGAATGTTTCTTTCAGATTAAATTCCAATACATCCATAATATTTCATGATATAGAAACCTAGTCAGGGGCATACGGACTAAATTCCAATGACCAAAGAAATAAAAGAAGTTACTTTATACACTTAAGTATCAAATAAAATGTAAGCAAATTATAGCAAAAGGAAACTAAACTATCTTTAAAATAAACGGTACGGCTTTTCCAAGGCGTAACAGTTTATTACACTAGCGTTACGAAAAAAGGTCCTTAAAGTAAAACATACATTGCGGACCTCGACTGGTGTGATGCCTCTACACCCAAGGGATATGGGTTCAAACCCGATCGAGGTCGGTAAATTTTTCGGCGGAGAAAAAATTAAAAAACATACCATCTCGGATAAGGAGGAAAACCGGTGGAACTCCTCCAGATTCGGCAAAATTCTAGTAGGTATGTCAAAACAACAGTTCCAGCCCGAAGTTTCAGCGTTAAACAAACAAATAGATAAACAAGCCATACATTATAATTACACCCTGTGATGACAAAAGAAACATCCTTGTAATTAAGTTTAAAACGAAACTATTTTTAAGACAAAAATTACTTCAACCATGAGACTTAAATAATTCAGACAGTGAAATAATTTAAAATATAAAGCCGCGATAGTGATCGATTTAACAAAGGACGGGACGACGCTCTAGTATCTGAATTATTAATTTGAATGGTATTCAGGATTTTCGCAGCTTTGGCGAGTCCACAAGACTTGACGCGAAGATCACTGCAAAATTTAATAACAAAATAGCTTGACTTTACAGAAAATCTTTTTTTACGGTCTGTACGCGGAGCAATATCCCGCGTTCAGTCTCACGCGAAGACTGCCTTTCCCTTCGCAAAAGCATCTTATTTATAGTTAAATTCATATTCGCGTTCTTCCTTCAGCGAATATAGTTTTTCGACGGTTTTTTCTGTCTGTTATCTAATCAATTTTGATAACAAATATATTTGCTTTAAACAAATTCTTGCATGAAATGACGCAATGTTGCGTAATACAATTTAATGACTTTCCTTTAATTAATTAATATTTTAATTATCTGAGATTGCTGTTATGTTAATTGTTTCGGTTATCATTACAATATCGAAGAATTTCGGACGCTAAACGGTGATTTATTTGTTACGCCATGTTGTGCAATTTTTACTAATTTACTTATAGCTTATTTTATACCAGCTTTTATTTAAGAAATTCTTTAATTTGAAATTAAATTAAAACTATACACTCGCGCGCGGTATTTATTTAACACATTCTTAAAGTTCGTTTTGTCTTTAATGAAGTCTTAATTATTACACTTCCTGCATCACTAATATCGTGAACACGTAGAATTCTCAGAATTCCATTAAATCGGGTTTCGCGATATTACTGCGGTTCTACGGGAAACGTCACAATTGTTGCTTGAAATTAATTGCTTGAAATGTAATTAATTGATACGAAAAATTGAAGGAACCACAATACTATTTTTATTTACTATTTGTGTAATCTTTAGGTTTACACCTATCACTCTAAGATATGAAAATGTAATGATCTTAGAGCTTCGTTTACTTGTCTTTATTTTCTTACAGTAAAATTAATAAACAAATATATATTTTCAACAAATAGTATGTGGAATAAAGAGAAATAAACAACTATAAAATTCAAATAATCTTAATCAATACACAAATAAAGATAAAAACGTGAAACCATCCTAAAAAAATACTAGAGATTGAGATATAGCAAGTGCACGTTGCAATTGATGGAATAAAAGAGTTTGCAACCAGTTAACATTACTGTAAAATTAACTATTGACTAGAAAATGTTGCAAAATTAACTATTGACTAGAAAATGTTGCAACATGACAAGCTATGAAGCTATTACGAATATTAAGATAAAGGTCTTATTTAAACTAGGTTAGAGTAAGCCAAAATCGTCACGACTTATCCTTGAATCAATTTTTTTAGTTTAAATCAATACTTGTTGTAGTTCATTGCATTAAACAGAATTAAGTTATCTTTAATAATATCCGTTGTCATTTTGAACATCTTTGTGCTAATTCTAAGTCGCCGTCTAAGCCTAACACATATTAAATACGCTGTATGCAAGTTTACAATTTAAATACATGTTGTATAAAGATGATTAATTTAGTGAATTAATAAGAGGTCGAAAGGTTCTACATTATTCTACAGGTTTTTCTTATAAAATATTGTTTGGCATTTGGTTTACATAAATTCCATCAATACCTTTATTAATAATGGTGTATCTACAAAAAATCTTTATTAGCAGTTTTAGTTCATTCATTTCGTTCACAAATTGCTTATTTGATATTTGTATTTTTAAAAATTCGTTATTGAATATTCTTTATTGTATTTAAACATATATTTACATTTAAATTAGAACTTCTGTAATACAACACTAAACACTATCTTCTAAAGCATTGTATTAGGCACTAGGTGACCCTATGTAATCGTTCACTTATCTACGCATGCCGCCATTATTGTCCACTTTGAATCTTCGTTCCGTACATGTAGAGACGCTTTGCGTTAGACTTGTTTCCTTTCATCAAAATGTTTCAATATTTAGTGAATCAATCGAAAATCTCAACTCCTCCTAAGTGAAGACTTCTCTACCCAAATATTCGAGGCGACTCTTATATACGAGTCCATTGACTTCTTCCGACTAGGAGATGATTTTGTGGTACACTTACTATTCTAGGGATAGGTGAAGATCCGATGTTATATCCGTAGGGCTAACTGAAACTCATTCATATCCAAGAATAGGAAATAAAGTCCAGCTTTCACCTCAAAGAACGTAACATTATAAATTAAAGCGAACGACCCGGGATTTGAACTCAAAACCTTCTTAATTTTAATCAAACCGCTAAGTACGACATTACCCTAGCTCGGTTACTAATCAAACGTCGTGGAGTATATATTTTAAAAACATATATAATTTCAGCGTTCATAAAAGGAAGCTAAGCAAAACTTACGAGGTATTTTAATTACCTGTTGAGTATAAAAACCCTCAATTTTTAATAGATGACCACGATAAGTCTTTAAATTAGTCTGTCTTATAAATAAATCAATAGTAATATTGTCAAACTCGGCATTTAATCACCCTCGTAAATTTTAATAAAGGGTAAAAACCACAGAAGATTGGTTAATTATAAAATAATGCCAGAAATAAATTTGAAAGTCAATGTTACACTGTTGTCCTACTTTCGAACTAGTTTTGTTAGGATTACTTCCACAACTTATTGGTTATAACATAAGTTTTTATCAAGAACCGTAAAACTATTACCTGATTTATTTATAGACAGCGGATGAATTAAGTCCAAGATATTACAACGCAACTTCTTTATACTTTTAAAGATCTGGAAAATTCATATTTGTTGTTAATGGATGAATATTTTATTCAAATTATTGTAAAGCACCGCATTTATAATCGATCGCTTAGTCTAACACTTTATGAGTGTCGATGATTGATGTGTTAAGTAATCTCAATGTATGATCGAAATGGTTCCGTGCTCCCTTTATATTGTATCTTTTGCCCTACTTTTGATAGAGTAATATTAATATGTCAAAAACTATTACTTACGTTATACATCTTGCATTTAATATTTGTATTGAGTAATCAACGTTCTGTCCGGTTTTGTGTAATACCTATTGTTCCCATTTGTATTTATTACAAATGCCATGGTTATTATATTGGACATCTTACTACTGTAATGC
>JAHWXV010350667.1:12500-15461 GCA_024586415.1 Phrixothrix hirtus
CTTGAGCCAACTGCAGCGGACCACATCCTGCCAACTACAGAGCATATGTAAGCTACCCACGACAAAGACAAACAAACAAAACGTACGCTAACGCCGCCACATCAAGCACCACCACCGGGACTAGCGCTTCGACCCCAATGGCAGCGAACTACCAGCAACAACCACCGACAGATCTCTTTAATCAAGAGAAAAATACTAACTTCCTCGGAAAGTGCGATGTGCAAAAATTAATTTACACTCTACAGACGATATTACTGAAACTAAGTAACGCCAAGACAATAACGGATGTTGTAACAGGACTACTGAGTTGATCACGGGAACTCTTTGACTTACTGACGGTCTTTAACGGATAGACGAAACAAGATAATAACCCAAACCGGACTAGACCGCAACCAGACAACGACATACAAGCCCGTGAGAGGCAAAGATCACTTTTATCTAGATTTTATATAGATAACAAATTTAAATGAAAAGATATACACAAACACCAACACACATTTATATTTCGGCCAAACATGTTTCCAAATTTACCTGTATCCACACCTATCGCGAGACAACATACCAAGCTGACGATGGCAACAGTACTTTTTTACATCCTTAACTTCAGGTATTTAGCTTATAGAGCTATATGTATATACTTGGCCAGACCTGGTGGTTTGGAGAATATCACCAGATTAGTGTGTGCCGTACAGCTGAACCTTCTCGAGACATGTTTCTGGCTTTATTCTGTACAGATATGGAGGGATGTTGAAGGAGTCTCTCCTTCATCTTCTCTCTTCTAGTCGAAGCTCTTTCTACAAGGTCGGGTGCTTCTAGATCCTTTCCTAAATCTGCGTTCCTGATATACAACGGTGCCCCGGTAATTACGCATAGTAATTTGTTGTGTGTGATCGTAATTCTTCTTAAGGCAGCTGTTGAACCCTTGGCGTAGATCTCTGCTCCGTAAGTCAGACATGGTATAAGCATAGTGTTCTGAAGTTCTTTTGTTCGAGAGAGAGTTCACAATATGGCCGTATAGCCGGGTACAGCTTCCTCATCATATTCATGGCGAGAGCTGCCCTTCTTACAGTGTGTAACTTCCATCTGTTCTCGAACAATAGACCTTAGTTTTTATCTTTACCTTCTTTTTGTTGAAGAAAAGTTCTTTGGTTTTCCCGGGCTTATTGGAGAAGCGTATTATTTCTGTTTTTTCTTCATTTAGAGTAACCTTCCATCATTCGGTGTAATTATGTATTATTTGCAGACACTGTCTAATAGTAGATTTAGCAACTACTGAATCTCAACCAGCCACTACGATGGCAGTGTCATCTGCGTATTGGAAGAGTTCCGCGATTTTAAAGACTTTTAATTTAGGAATATCGTGTACTAAAATGTTGTAAACAGTTGACGAAAGAACGGAGACTTAAGGAAGACCCTCTACGGCTTTACGTTTGGAACAAAGTGAGTTACCTATTTTAATTTGGAATGACCTGTTTAATAGAAAAGATAACATAATTTTGGTAATCGAAATTGGGGTATTTAATTGATATATTTTGCGCACCAAGGCGTGTCTCCACGCCTTGTCGTACGCTTTTTCAACATCTAGAAAAGCTGCCAGTATACAAAATTTGGTGGGTTTAGCTCTTGCTAACATAGCCTCAAGATTAGTTGCTTGTTGCACTGCCGAAAGTTTGCATCTGAAGCCGAATTGGTTACATGGAATAAGTTCGTTATTTTCAAGCAATTTTGAAAACACGTTAAATAGACTGATAGGTCTCCGATTTTTGGGCATGGATGGTTCCTTTTTCAGGATGGTAATGATGTGAGCGATTTTCCAGTGTAAAAGAAAGTATCCTATTGTCAAAGAATTGTTTAAAACGTCTACAATTTCTCCTTTTGGTTTTAATGTGAGAACTTTAATCGCTCGGACTAGGATTCCATCCCTACCCGCGTCCTTTCGCGATTTCATGCACTTAAGGAAATTTCCTCTATAGTTGTCAGTAGAGGCTCTTTGATTTTTGAGTTTGCCACTATTTTGATTTTATCAATCAATCTTTTGTTAGCAGGCAACTTGTTTGAGCATTGTTCTTAGAAACAATCGGCAAGAGCTCCTGCCCGGTCATAGTCACTAAATTGTAGAATCCCCTTGTGCAGAATCGGGGAGTTTGTGACTTTATCCCTTTTTATAGCTTTGAGTAGTCGCCATAATTAAAAAATCATATTATAATAAGTTACAGCTATTGCAATATAATAATTCGCTGAAATGTTAGACTACGAAACAAACCTAATTAAACAAAATGTCTAACGTTTTATTTTGACAGTCAGATAATCATATTTAGCATTATGTGTATAACAATTATGCCGCAATTTGAACTCGTATCCATAGAAATTAAGTAAGTTAAACTCAATAACACACAGGAATGTATTAAAAGCACATTCCAATGAAAACATAAAAATTAAACTATGTAAACTCACTACCATCACATGGCCAACCAAATTTGTAGATAAGCATGTACATACTAAAATAAAAACTTTCGAGTTAATAGCTTAAGTCAATGCTTCGTCGTTTATAGTCTACAATTAAGAGATAAATCTTGCCACCTACGCTCAGAAGTAAACAGCTCCAGCTGACCTCGATAATAAAAATTAATTGTCAAGATTAACACCCTTATTCTTTCTTCATTTAACAACCGACAACAATTAATTTTTTGATGACACAAATATTTAAACCGCACCCCAAATTTCAAAATGGAACTTTTTCATATATATATATATATATATATATATGATAATTATGTCATTTTAAAATTGTTTTATATATATATTAGTATTTTATATTGTAAGGCTCTGACGAAGGGGAAAACTGATCCCCGAAACGTAAACCAAATATTTAAAATAATATAATACATTTTCCTGTTCATATTTTTTAATAGAAACAAATTCTACCAATTATTTATGGTAGTAAAAGTTTAAAATATACCA
>JAHWXV010350701.1:0-10690 GCA_024586415.1 Phrixothrix hirtus
AAGGTTCAACATGGAATTCTGTCTTTTTATATTCCTTGTGCCATGGGATTTCCTGATGTATATACTAGTGTAGCTTTTTATAGCAGGTGGATCCGAAACAATACAGGTCTTTAAACAAAATTTACACACTACACTCTAATTATTACTATTTTAGTTGCAAAAAATGGTATAAAAAGGATATTATTTATGTATTTATATAAATTTATATTAATAAAATCTGATAAATGTTTCTCATTTTAAAATTAATGTAAGATATGCATTTTTTAGGGAGTATATAGGTTTATTATCTGTTTTAATAGATAAAATATGAAAGAGACTCGTTTCGTAGTTATGTACTTGTATGATTATTTAGTGTTCTAGCTGATGGTCAATTTACAAATAGATATTTGAATTATATTTATAGAAGCTTTTGTAGCTAGGGTTCATAATAAAATAGATTTCTGATTTAAACTGTTTGCGTTTTATTAAATTAAGCAAAATGTCCCAAAATGCATGTGTTTTTTATCAATATTAAAATTATTATAATTTGCAAATAAATAATATAAAAAGGTCATCCAATTAAAACTATCTAAAAAGCAAATGGTATGATTTGATCACTTTCTAACCGCTAATCCCCTCTGTCAAAATTATTAGGACATTTGTATATTTCTATTACTTCTAGTTGAAGTTGACGATAATAATTAGAAAATCTTGATAATATTTACATTTTATTAAATTCGATATGGCGTTGTAAATTTTCAAAAGCATGTTCAGCCAGAGCATAGTATACAAAAACGCAGATGAAGCTGTTTGTTTTCCTGTCCATATACACTTTACCACAAGAACAGCTCAATTACAAACATCATAAAATAATAAAACACCACGCTTTTTGCTAATCTTCGAAATTATTAGGTTTAAAATCAGTTCTAATGCCACTGTGACGTTCCCATCTTTCAAACTTAATTACTGTTGTCTTAATTAGTGTTTGTGATGTAATAATTAAATTTGCCGGAAGTTTAAAGCATAAACGTGTCAAAAGTTCGGTGAATTTGACGCTTCACCAACGAAAAAGTATATTTTCATTTTATTTTGCTATAAACAATTGTTTCAATTAAATTATTGCATTAAAAATGTATAAAACTGTTCAAAATGAAAATGCAGACAAATGTGCATTATAAAATATTCTTTTGCTAAAATTTAATAATACAAAAGGAAAATTCGATATTAACAGTTACACATTGTTTAAAAAAATAAGATCAAATTTTCTTAAAAGAACCGTTATTAAAGATGTAGCACTCCAGGAATTTAAATCGAATGCAAGCCAAAACCAGACAAACAGATGGTAACCAATTCATAGAATAAACTGACAAGAGTTCAATTTTACAGATACTGAAAACGCAAACAAAACTGAACCTTATTTCATTAATTAATTAATAATTAAACGCATTCGATTTAAAACATCCTTTTATAAACAAACAAATGTATTCTGTTCGTAGTTAAGTAAGGAAATGTTAAAAATAACAAAGATTTTAAATTCAAGATGTTAGAATTTTGAAAATTCTAAAATATAATTAAATTCAATAACAGCTGAACCTCTGTTACGATTAAAATGGGGTTAGCTTCAAAATTCGAGCTAACAACAATTAAGCCTTTAGGCCGAGAAAAAAATCAAGAAACCCAAAATTTGAAGTTACCTGATATCGTCGCCCCTCTCTCGTCGGAAAGATATAAAAGCGAGCATTTCAAACCGAGAAATTCAGAGATAATCATCCTATTGCCTTGAGTAGTTGACTGTTTCGTCTGATAAAACATAAACAATTTCATATTGATATTAACCGACCGCAATTTGCAAAATATAGTGTTACGTACACTCACCGCTTCGTAATTTCAATCAGGAACAGAAGAATCCTGTTCGCTGGTTTGAAAACATTTTACACCACGTGTAAAAAACGGTACCGAAGTAAATTCTTTGCTTAACGCATTGATTTATATGACAAATCGATAGTATGTAATGATAGGTACCTAAATGACTTGCATCGAAACGGTTGCCTCAAACTAGTCTTCATTAAGCACAGACAAACACCCACTAAACGCTAAATATCATGCAATATACTGAACAAAGCGCTTACTAAAATACCGAATTTACTACCGTTGAAATTTAAAACAAAGGGTAAGTGTAGCCCCATTAACCTGAAAATTTCCGTCTGAAAGCTTATCCTGACACTTAATTGCGCATCACGTTTAGGGTACATTTGTTAGGTCATAAACCGGTTCAAAAATCAGCTGTTTGCGAAACTGAACCATTATTTAGAAAGGGATAAAGCTTGCGTTATATAAATTAATATATGTTTGTAAATATTAGTTATAAGAAAACGTGCCTGTATATACTTCCTTTTGCCTAGTTAAATAATAAATACAATTAATAAATTTTGGTTGATTTAATACAAAGTATAACCATAAAAGTAAAGCCTTAAGCTCAAAAACAATAAGACCAACGCAGTCTTAAAATTGGTAAAAATACAGAACTGAGTAAATAAATAATAGAAACTGCAGCGTTAAGCGTAACAAAACCTAAAACTTGCAAGTTTTATTCAAATTGACAATTAAAAGTAGATTAAAAATAAGCACACAGTCATTAAGCGCACAGACATCAACAATAAGACAAATTATACTGCAGTGAATATTGTGTCAAAACTAGTAAAACAAAACCATACAGGGTAAACTTAAAAAGTTATTAAGGCCGAATAACAAAATAAAAACATACCAGGTAGAATCAAAATGTTAAAATTAGTAAACTTAAGTTTCCTGTACGTTAATAAATTCTATTCATAGTTAGCCAGCGAATTAAATAGGTCGTATGTGACGACCCATAGAACCCTTCCCGGCAAAAATATTAAGTGACAGCTGCCATCAATACGACAATCATCCGAAGCAGCCATTGCAAAAATTGTATTCAAGCAAAGGATTTGAACATACAACAGGAAGCCGTCACACCATAACGATTCAAAATTCTACCAATTCTATCAATGAGGTAAATATGCAGTAAAACTTTAATACTATTAGAACTATTTTTTAGCAATAACGTTATTAGTTTTATTAGTCGAATGAATAACCATTTTTGTGTAAACATTTTCTTAAGTTATCTAAATACTTTCTCTTACCTATATGAAATATATATAGAGATGGTCATGTTTTCCGTCAAAATTTTCGATGTCCAGTTTTTAGTGGAAATACACGTTTTCAGTTCCCCTGAGTACGGAAAACATGTTTTTAGAAATCGGACTGTGTGTGTGTGTGTGTGTGTGTGTGTGTGTGTGTGTGTGTGTGTGTGTGTGTGCGCGCGCGCGCGCGCGCGCGTGTTTGGACATAGTTGTTAAAGTATCTTGAAAAGTGATATTTTATATATACATTTTTTCTTGCCTTAGCACTTCCCTCTATGAATTTCGTTAAAATCGAACAACCGGAAGTACCGCTTTATTCTTGTGATTCTTAGGTATTTTACATTTTTTTCGAAAAAGGCTCTAGCGATTTTTTTAACTCGCCACGTTCCTTGCGCCTGTAATGCTATATTACATGAACTAATTGGTTTCTCTGAGACAATATGTTGAAGTAAGTTATTGAGAAAAATCTCTTGAGTTAAGCAAGGTTTTGTCTGGCGAGTAACTTGGATGGGTGACCGTTCCAATTATCGTCTCCAAAATAAAAATAAATTAATATTTTAGTGATTAGTGTTCTTTATTTACATACCTAATTACATTTTATTTAAATCTGTATATTATTTTTGCTTTAAATGAGCTAAATATTTAATTATAAAACTCTCAGTACATGTATAAAGGAAATTATAAATGGATGAATTATTTCTACTTTTAAATTAATTTTATAGTTTAAAATTTAGGTTTATAGGAAAGTAACTAACGTCAATAAATTCAGATGAAATTTAAAATGTGTAAGAGATATTGTGTGTTGTCTCGCACCAGATTTTTTATTATTAAGATTAGAAGAATCAAACAAAGTTTTAATAATACTACATTTTTAACCTGGATGCTGATTTGGTAGTTTCTATTAGTATAGGTTGGTTTTCAATATCCTCTAAAAATTTTAAAAACGAAAACATCTAAGAAAGGTAAAATTTCGTTAGGTTCTAACTTCATATTAAATTGACTATGTGGACAGATACTATTTAGCATGGTTAAAAATTCCAGAAGAGAATCCTTTCCGTAGCTGCAAATAGTGAAAGTGTCATGCTCATAGCGAAACATTTTTTGGGATTCAACTCAGCTTTATCAAGTGTAATACGTTCAAATTTTTCGCAACTATTGGACTTAAAGTAAATCCCATGGCAACACCATCCATCTTTGTGTAAAATTCATAATTCCATTCAAAATATGAATTTTTTAGGTAACATTTAAATAAACTATTTATATTCTTCAGACAAATATAGTGAATATATTGCAAAATGGGCTATAGTAAAAAGAGAAATGACATCAGAACTGACTAATATGTCAGTTTTTTCTTCCCTTCAATTTAACAAAATGTTCGAAATTAATAATATTGTGCTTTTTACCAACATAAACCAGTTAGAGATTTAGTTAAATTATAAGTAGGTGAACCAAAAGTATTCACGAGAGGCCTAAGAAATATTACTCTTAACTATATTAGGAAGACCATGAAGTCTACGCAGTAAGGCTTCGTAAATAGCTTTTTTAATTTCGTCTAAAATAGATGATATTTTAATAAGTTTCTTTGTCAATAGAACAAATTTATTTGTAGGGTCCTTATTAATTATGATATGAATTATTTGATCGAGAAGACTTAGAATTTTGTTGTTGTAATAGAACGCGTTGAGAACCACAGCAGAATGTTCTCTATCTGCGGGTAAAATTAAAATATTTTGGTCATTTTCCAAAATTGGAAGGGCACGTATTTGACATAAACGGAGATAACCCCTATGAGGTTGAAATTTTCCGAAAATTCTAATAGATTCATATCTTATAAGTTCTGCATCATCAACTTGTAAACATCTTCTTTCTGTTTCAACATTAGAAACTAGATCTTCAATTGATATAAATTTAGAAGTGACAGCAAAGTTATAAATTTTTGTTAAACTGTCAACAAGATTAGTAGATAGTAATTTGTTATAAAATTTGTTTTTATACAAAGTCGATGTAAAAGTAATTCACTGTTTTTGTCAAACTTTGTTTTCTGAGATTTCGTAAATTTAATTACTTCATATTTCATATTCTTTGCATTTACGAGTATATCCAAAATCTCTTCTTATAATTTTAATTTGATTTAGTATCTATTATATTTCAACTTTTTTATACATTTTATTATCTCGTTTACTTGAAAAATTAAGTATGATTGTACGTATTATTTTATAAATAAATAAAACAGTTTATAAAAATTACTAAAAATATTGATAATAGTGACTGATCGAAATAATTTTCAATATTTATCGAAGGCGCTGTTATATTCTAAAAAAATAATATCAAAATTAAGCAGTAGATATCTTAAAAATTACAACGGTTAAACCTAACGTACTTTAAGCAAATATTATGTCTAAATAATTTAAAGCTTTGACTAAGAATAACTACAATAATTATCTTTGTATAAATACCAGTAAATTTTACTGTTTTTATGGAGAGTAGATGAGCTAAATATTTAACTAATTTATATCTGTTAACAACTGAGCGCTGGGGTTGTTATTCTTGTATGTACATCGATAAACTGACATTTAATAATTTAGATTCTCAGGTTACCTCCATTCTTCATTTGAGTCAATTTTGATATTTTAAAGTACGCCATATTAATTATATGTGAGGGTGCTCGATTATTAATTTATTCAATGTACCGCAACTCTCCTTCGCGATTAAGCGGCCTGTTGTAACTGGTAGATGTGTTAAGCAAATGCGTAATTCGGTCACCTATAATAGATTATAAGATAAACTAAATTATTCTAATAGGACGGGCCTAAATTACTATTGAAAACACTTCTTTAACGGCGGCTTCATGAAAGGTTTAAATTTTAGCGTCATCATGTTTTTTTATGGGAGTCATGTGGGAAATATTTGAATTTTCACCATGTTTCACTAAGAACAAATAGAATTTGAATTGTTTGCCCGCTAACTGAGGTTCTCATGATGTATTTAAGTTTTCTTCCGTACGTAGCTTTTATAAATCTTATTTATCTTAGCGTAGGCATTTCTAGTTCTAGGAGTTAAATTTACAATAACGTACATAATTTATTACTGAAATTAATATTACGAGATTTAGTTACATCACGCGCCGTTCTTAAATATGGTATTTTGAAGTAGCCGAATGCTTGGTCAACTTCTCCCCAATTACTTTGTAGTTTTAATTTTTATGTGCAGTATTGGATTAACTCGAATGGCGTTTTAAATAGTTATGAATATAATTAACGTTAAATAGTTAGTTTATTGACGAACGATTAATTATTGCTATGAGAAAATCGACATTTCTCCTCCCTAGAGAGAAATCTTAAATATTGTATGCTCCAACTCTAGTAAAATGCTTTTCTGATTTATATTAATTCATTATTATTTACAAGTCCAGATCCTGCAATTGTTACTCTTGACAAACTGTCGATATTTCTCGAGTTTTTTCCGTTAACTTGTGACGTACTTTTTGCGTAGGGTCGTACCCACCCTTATCATTGGTATGCGAGCGGCTCTGTCGACTAGTAGAATTCACGATCTCGTTGAGCAGTAGATCCCTGATTGAAGATCCTCAAGGGCGCACACAAGCATCAAATTGTGTCTGGACAAATGAAGTTGCAAGAAAGGAAAATGACAGAAACCGTGATGGAAACGTCGCTGTTCCAACTTTAAATGAAAAACTGGAGCCGTCTAATATGAGCTATTATTATTAAATTAGCTCCCATCAATTTTTTTTTTCATAAATTCTTTAAGAATAAATTGGACAGAAAATACAGTCTTCAAAAATTTACTATCTAGATAAATAACAGTACCAATTTCCAATCGGTAACTAGTTTTTTTACTTTTCAATTATTTTACTTGAAGCTACCCAACAACATTTTACTTTTGTTTTTCTGGAAGGTCGCAGTTATAAAACATTTAGTCTGTCTTCCAAATTCTGTGGTTTTAGTTCTTATGGTAAGATTTCTTGCATTGTGGTGATCTTACAAGGGAATTCCACGAAGTGTCCGCCGTCGATTTTGATAAAACTTTGTATATAGATTCTTTGTGTGAAAATAAAGGACGAGTTTTTTGTATCAACTATAAAGCTCGTCTAAGAGGTAGAAAACACCCTCCGAATTTCACATATTTTTCTTTTTCGCTAAATAACTGAAAAGCTAAGGTTCCTAAAAAGAATGTGTAAATTGATACTTCGTATATTTTCTTACACAGTTTTATCCTAGCCATCCAATTGATTTAAAATTCTAGCCAAACAACCCCTTCAATATTAATTTAGGGTTTAAATCTTAATCTCGCATTGGAATTGGCGTTAAAACTTTTATATAAGCTCTACACATAATTTATATTAATTTACTATTATTTACAACAAACCCATATCCTGCAATTGCTACTCTTGACAAACTGTCGATATTTTTCGAGCTTTTCCCGTTAACTTGTGACATACCTTTTTGCGCAGAGTAGTATCTACCCTTATTATTGGTACGTCAGAAGTTCTGTCGGCTAGTAGAATTCAAGATCTCGTTGAACCCCAGATGTTTGATTGAAGATGCTCAATGTTACACACAAGCACAAATTGTGTCTGAACAAACGAAGTTGCAAGAAATCTGGAAAGAGAAATGACAGGAACCGAGTTGAAAACGCCGCTGTTCCAACTTTAAATGAAAAACTGGATCAAACTAACATGAGCTACCATTATTAAATAATAAATTAACAAATATGGTAGTTATACCAGTACAAACAAAAATAGTATATTATATCGACGAGAGGAGCTTTAAAACGCTCATAAGGGACGAGAAATGTCGTTTGTGGTCAGGTTTAAGGTACAAACCATAACGTTCTAAAGAGAACCCTAGATAGCTTACATCAATTAGTTTTTTTCATAAATTCCTTAAAAATAAACTGGACAGAAAATACAGTCTGAAAAGTTTACTATCTAGATAAATAAGGTTACAAATTTCCAACCGATAACTGGTTTCTTAACTTTTAAATCTTTTTACTTAGACCTACCCACCAACATTCCAATTTTGCTTTTCTGGATGGTCGCAGTTTTAAAACATTTTGTCCGTCTTTCAAATTCTGGTGTTTTACTTCTTAACGTAAGACATCTTGCATTGTGAAGATCTTACAAGGGAATTCCGCAAAGTGTTCGCCGCCGATTTGATAAAGGTTTGTATATAAATTCTTTAAGTGAAAATAAAGGACGCATTTTTATATCAACTATAAAGCTCGTCTAAGAGGCGAAAACCATCCTCGGAGTTTCACACATTTTCCTTTTTCGCTAAATAACTGAAAAGCTAAGGTTTCTAAAAAGAAAGTGTAGATTGATACTTCACCTATTTTCTTACACAGTTATACCCTAGCTATCCAATTGTTTTAAAATTCTAGCCAAACCACCCCTCCCATACTAATTTATGGTATAAATTTTAATTCCGCATTGGAACCGGCATTGAAACTTTTATACAATCTCTACACATCAAAATAAGATTTGTGCTTGTAGAGCTTCTAGAATTTCACATATTATATTACTTTACTTTCACCATTATGAAACATTCAATGAGAAAATTTCATCTTGTATGTACTGCAGTTAAAATGATAATTTAGCGCTATGATTGTATAGATTAAAGCTATCCCAAAAGCTTTTCACCCTAGGTAGGAAGTCATACGTACTTCACCGATTTCATCGAAACTTGACAAATCTTTAAAATATATTCTGTAGTGCATTTTTTGCAGCTCTAAATAGATACGAAACTCTAAAATGCAAGTAAACACCGCTTAAATAAATTGTCAATTAGTTGAGAACAAGCCTTTGTAGAAAAACTAAATCTGAAACTTGTCTGTGCATCGTGCGTGCGTGTGGCGCGCGCGCACGCGCACGCACGCGCACGCACGCGCGCACGCGCACGCACGCGCGTGTGTGTGTGAACAGGATATCTCGAAAACGAAAAATCGTAGATAAACAAAATTTTATATTTGTTTTTATCTATGCTCGCAAGCAAGTGCAACAATTTCATTAGAATCCAATAAATGGAAGTGTCAGTTTACTCTTGTCATTATGTGGTTTTTCGAGATTTTCTCGAAATTAACTTAAACAATTTTTTTTTGAATATTATATTTAAGTTCTCTATTTTTTGCACATGGAATGTCAAGGATTTAATTAAAATCTAACGACCGGAAGTGTTACTTTACTCTGGTCATTTTGTGGTTTTTAGATTTTTTCTCGAAATCAGCTATAACGATTTCTTTTAAATTTTATATCTGCGTTTTTTATCTTCTTCTCATGAGACGTCTAGAATTTAGTTAAAATCTAATGACCAGAAGTGCCACTTTATTCTTACGATTTTGAAGTTTTCTACGATTTTCTCGAAAACGCTTTTAACAGTTTGTCTGAAACTTACTACAGTTCTTATGTCTTTGACATCCTTTTCCGCGAACTTCGAACTTTTCCTGAAAAAAACTTTGAAGGGAGTTATCAGGGAAAATCTATTGAGTTAAGCAGGGTTTTACTTGTCCAGTAAGTTGGATGGGTGTCCATTACAATTATCGTTTACAAAATAAACTGAAATAATAATTTAATCATCTGTGGATACTATTTACATATCTATATGCGTAAGAGAAGGTTATGTGTTGTCTCACATTATATTTTTTAGATTTAGGACCAAACTACTTCTATTAAATGATTTAGAAGATGTATATAAATACTGTTGCGAATTGTGCTGGACTTGGGAAAGAGATGTAGTAATATATAGGCAAGATGTTTTATCTGCAAACATTACTAAATAATATGACTGTTATATAATAAACGCAACGCTTCGAAGACAGTGTCTGTTAAACTGTTAAATCAATTTAACGATTCAAATGACAATAAAAAACATCAAACTTTATAAAAAATGGATTACAGAAGATATTTAAACGATAACTATGGAAATGACATCTGTAGTATATCCAGAAATTTAGAAAATTATTAAATCAAGCTACCTAGTTCATTAAACAGTCAAGCATTTTTACATATAAGTAAAACTAACAGAATTGTTCTAAAGGATTTTAGATAAGACCCCCTTTTCAAAGTCCTTGGTCAGACCGTTAGAGGACACAAGAGACACAGATTTAAAAAGGTTAAATTTGAAAACGAGATTTTGAGAGTAGCAAACTTGGTCAATGTAAAGCGTCTTTATTAGATATTAATAGAATTAAATTTAGTCTCAACATTAGCTACAATAAATTTCGTTAAAAATAGTCCAAAGCATGTTAAGTAAATGGCAAATACCATCAAATTTGAATAACACGAAAATTTCATATATAAATTCATTTTATTGCATTTTTAAAAGTTAGATAACCAACATAACATGTGTATTGGGTTGCATATGTACTCAATATTTTATGATTAATTAAACATATCTCTTAATTATTATGTTATTTCATATATATTAACAATTAAAAAGATACTAGCGCTTATAAAAGTTTAATTAATAAATCACAGTAGCAATTTAAAATCATTTTTAATGAAGTTGTTGAGATGTAAACAAAACTTGTACCTT
>JAHWXV010350703.1:0-21613 GCA_024586415.1 Phrixothrix hirtus
TTTTAAATTAATTTTAGAGTTTACAATTTCGGTGTATAGGAAAGTCAGTTACGTAAATAAATTCAAATTAAATTTAAAATATGTAAGAGAAAGTCGTGTGCTATCTCACACCAGATTTTTTTTAATATACTATTTTATAGACGCAAATTGGATATAGTTATTTTTAATAATTTACTAATTGATCTCAATAACTGTTTTCAGGGCAACAATTAAAATTAATTAATGTTTGATAATATTTTGTTTACAAAGAGCATTTTTGAGATGCCCGTAATTTAAATATTCTTGATGTTAACAGGTTTCTTAATTTTATTATCATATCTGCGCGATTGATATTACATTATATGCTAATAAAAATTGTTATTATATTTCAAAATAAAGATTTTTATTCCATTGTCATGTAACAATCAGTAAAGAATGGCCCACCTAGTGTGACTCATCTAGTACCTACCCCTGTTAACCTATTGATGACCTCGTCTAAGCATATTTAAGACCGCCATAAATAGGTCTTTCTGATTCACTTTATTAACCGAAAACCATATAAATATTAAGATGCCTAAGCTAAAATATAAACAAAACTACGTATTATTTCAGTTTATGTAATCCGTTATTATATGAACGTAGATTACTTTTGTTTTAATGCTGCCCAATGTAAGGAGGAGGTTCCGCTGTCAAAAATATTACTACAAGTTCTGGCTAATTATATGTTTTTATAAACTTTATTTGTGTCCTTTAGCTTTCGGTTACTTCCGATAGCCCTAAAATAAGTACCTCATTCACCAAACTCCACTCTATAAAAAAATATCTGAAAACGGCTAAGATTCTAATTTACATTAAAATAACTTCAAAATATATATTATAAGCAAAAAATTTTTAAACGTTAGAGCTATCTAATTGTTATGGTGCAGTAGATCATTCTGAATTAACAGCGGTAAAACAACCACGGAAAAACGTCTTAAACCAATGTAACGGTGAACCAGCGGTAGCCGCGGAAAGGTGAAGAAGTGGCATTGGTTAGAAAGTGATGGCGAAATGAACGGCGATGAAACGGTCACGGCAAATTGCGTTACGGCAATGGTGACGGCGATTTCCGGAAGCAATATCAAAAGCAAGAATATCTGGTTTAATCTGGAAATTGTAGCTAAATTTGAAAAGACTAAAGGGTAGTCATAGTGACTGTTTCATGACGAAAAAAGAGGTATAATAATTGTTCTTTTAAGCGAAATAAACTTATACCTTTTGAAGCTGTCGTTGGTTTGAGACCATCTCAAAACTGTTATAATCAGTTGTTGTAACATTTTTTCTGTCAATGATTACCTGACGAAAAGGTAACATAGATATGATGTTGATGGATGGAGCTCCAGCAGGTTCTATCTGTGCTTGTATCGATCAGAGTGGCTCCAGAGTGATATTTGATAACTTTATTAAATTCACCCATACGACTATCCCTACCCTGATAGATACCAAGTTAGCATTTCATGCCACCCAGACACTAGATGTGGGATTCACGACACCCGTGAAAAGCTACCATCTCTCGGAAATCGAAGTGGTTTTGAAGAGCTGGACAGATAATGGCATGAAAAAATGAAGATGCATTGTGGCAAATCTAAAAGCAGTGACCATGGAGGTATCTGTCAATGTCTTTAGAAAAACAGGGTTGTATCCGTTGAATACAGACATTTTTAGAGATCATGATTTTACGATTCATATCATTAACCAAACTCAAATTACTCTATCTTCTATTGACGATGCCATAACAGATCTCCGTGATTTATAAAACATGATCGTACCACAAAACACAGTTACAACACATTTATCTGGCAGTTGATGAGGTACTTAATCGTTCAGAACTTCCACTTACCTGTTAACTACTGCGTCGCCAACTGACAATAAGCAATTGCCATATTTAAAGAAGCAACTTACCAATTGGAAAAAAAGTTTGTGTTATTATGTTTGTTTCTTCTCGGTATAAAAATGTTTGTGTGAAAGCCAGAAAAGACTAAACTAGCGACTTACTTAAAATTGAATTCAAGAAAGGAAGTTTGAAAATAGAGATATGTTGAAGAACAACAAGGATAGTGCAAAAGGAACTTAAAAAAAAGAGTATAAGAAAAATCGACTCATATCTAACTACGAAGCAGTTAGGAGGCAGTTCTGATGGACTTGAGAAAGCTATTTTCATAAAGATATGATTGGAAAAACATGACAGCAGTGTACAGATGCTTGTAAACAAAGGGCACACGAAAACTGCGGAGTGGAAAATAATGTCTTTTCAAGTGCCCAGTGCGCCCTAAGAAAGAAATAAGATTTAGACTTAGCTAATAAAATATATAATTAATCTTCTTTTTTAAGTGTTTGTTTCAATTTCAATTAAAATAATTTCTTTCTTTATTTTTAAAAATTGTAGTTATAAAAGTAAAATAAAATGCTGCTGTTTTCTCAACTTTGGCAGGGTGTAAGTAATCTATAAATTAAAATGTTTATGGATATTGTTTTTACTGAGAAACTGTAAAAATTATATCAAGTCATTAATTTTTAAATTAATTTAAATATATTGAAAGTTTATGTACTCAACTGGGAATTGAACGAAACCTCTACATATAAGTTTCTAAATATTTAAATTAATTTAAAAATTGATAATTTGATGTTTTAGAAAAAATACATGTATGAAATCATTTGAAATTAAAATGCGCACCCTTTCAGTATCTTAAAATTCTTTCGTATCATTCTGAATATTTGGGAACAAAAGAGGGGCCTCACTTTAGTGTGTTTATGATACATACTTCAAAATAAAGTCTAGAAGGATTAAAATCTTATTAATATATAGGTATTCGCATTCATTAACTTAGAACCCAAGGAAAATCTCAATTATTTGGAAATCACCCCATGAGTGAGTGGCGTTGCTTAGTTCTGAAAATATCGAGCGTGAAGTAACAAAGAATTATTTTCAGTTGAGGACCTTAATGGAGGTTAAAAAGTATTTAATCTAACGCAAGTATTTCCTAAATTAAATTATATCAATTAAACGAATGAGTCGATTATATTTTACATCATAATTATTTAGACGGTTTTCAAAATCGAGCACAAAATATTTGAATAACAATTAAAGATACAGATGTATATTCATACTTAAGTAAATTTTATAGAGCAATTATTTTGGAATATATAAAGAGATCTGACTAATTAAATTAGATAATTTTATTTACTTTAACTGATGCGAACTTTGTAGCTTTTAATTGGTTGGTGGTTTGTTAAAGTTCTTGGAACGAAGTTCAAATAGATTTTTGCATAGACTTTTCGAGTTCCTTGTTTGTTTTCAAAACGAATAAAGGAAGGAAACTAGTTAATAATAATTAAATGACTATGCTTGAAAATTTATTTTAATACCTTTTAACGCTAGCCATAATATCAAGTAGCGCAGTAAAATCATAAAGATTTAATAGGTATGAACTGTTCCTTGGTGTTTCTCTCTTGACGAATTTTAGGAATTATAATTCAAAGATGGTAAGATTTGTTCCAGATGAAATTATCTAATGAATTGACTAGTATATCAACACAATGTTTCAGTCTCTATTCAGTATTGATTGGAAATTCATTGTTAACTACCGCTATCATTAAGGGATGTTTTCACGTCCGAAACTCGATTTTGCATTAAATTAAATTTAACTAGGTTTGTATGAATTATATGCGTGTTACTAATTTTATGCTCTAATTCATCCGAGAAATATTAAAAATCTTAACTACGAGGGTGCGTTAAAATTTTAAACTAAATTCTTAAAGTTGTCGAGTAAGTTGCAGAATTTCCCATATTTTTTAATTCATGCTTTTTTAAGTAATAAAATACAACAATTTTTTAAGAAAGAAAAGAAAACCCAAAATTACTATTAATTAATGCGTCACTTGGGAGCGCTGCGATTAATTCAGTGACCACTTTTAACTTATCTGAGAAGTGCGATTAGCAATGTAACCACAGCGTGTCTGTAGGACATTTAGAGGAGCTCAAGGTTCACTATCCATTATTTCTCCATTCGAACATATAAGCAACCATGTGTAAACATGACGACATTCTTTAAAAATACTTCCGTCTACACTGCAAAAGCCATAATTTACTTCCCTCAAATATTCTACTAAGCATTGTGTAAATATGGTATTAAAACATAGTTGTACATCGTTTACCTTTATGTGGCATAACTGTACTTTTGACCTTTTAGCCTTGGTGACACTCTCTCATTTGGCTCCTTAGTGTGAACCTTCGCTTTAACCCGTTACTGTAATGATTTTGTTTAACTGCTTAGTTAAATTTTTAACATTTTCTTTTGATGTGGCCCCTCAGAATGGATCCTTCAGTTTCATCCCTTTAAAATATTTGGGGATGGTTGTGAGATCTTCCTAGATGTGGACCACTCCAGATTTACGGTGGGTCTTCCGAAGTCCCCCCCTCCTGGCTACACCGCTGAATCCTGACGTGAATGAGGCGCATTGAGATGTAACAAAGTGATAAAAGTGTGTGACATCTTCGTTCAATAGATAATGAAAAAAGTATATATTTAAAATTTTAATTTGCCCAACAGCGCAGTTTCAAGAAAATATGAGACAATTTCTCACAATGAATGAACTTTTAAAAACTGGCCTTGGCAGCTCAGCGGTTTGAATGTTTATCTCTGAAGCTCCAAGACGTTAAGGTTGTGGAAAAAATGTAAATATATCTTTTCTCGGAAAAGGTGATAATAAGTGTGATGTTTGCTAAGCGTTGAAGCTTCTGCAGATTCAACTTTGTTCTTGTAGCAATTAAAACAGTCAAGATCGTTTAAAGGTGTTTGCATAATTGTGAACTAGTCAATACCTAGATTTGCAGGGTAAAACTTTCCAATTTTTCGAACATAATTTAAGATAGACAAACCTTGGATTTCAAATAATTGAAAGACCACGAACTTGGTTTAGTAGAAAATGTGCCATTTATAAATTCTTACATCTATGTAATTACATAGAAAGCGTAAGAGGAAGTTTTTGTCTTAGATGCTTGGTATTCATTTTTTCAATGAAATAAATAACCCAAATTTATTATTTGCCAAAAATACAGACTGACCGTTAGATAAATAGTCATGATTCTATTGTTGGTCTAAGTAATATAGTGTGTTGTATAATCCTTTCCATCTTCTCCAGCTAAACCAAAATGGCCATTATATATAGTTAATTTAATTTTTGGCGAGGTTACGATTTTAAAAATTCAGATTTAGAGTAAGGGAACAGCAATAGAAAAATATCCGCACTTAAATATAATTTAATTGTGGTTTGTACCCAAGTATAAGTCTAAAATGCAGAAATGTCCAGTTAATATTGAATGTGAAAAAAATTTTCCCAAGAGATAAAATGGATTGGGTTTAAAAGAAATACTCATAATCGAAGCAACACTATATATGATCCAATTAGTGCTTTAGGATTTTAAGCTGAAATATTGGCAACGCCGTACATGCGAAAACCATTCTCATTTGAAAGTTGTGTAGGTTAAGTTATTACAAAATATTTACCATGGAACATTTAACGCTACAAGAACATTGTGAAATTATAAAACTTGGTTATCGAAACCAATGCCTTATAAAGGACACTTATGAGAAATGGGGATAATGCTGAAGCTGCAAGATAAAGTGTTTGAAATAATCCCAACTTGTCTGTTAGAGATTATTCTCAGCAATCTAATCTTACATATTAATGAACCTGGAGGATTTTACGAAAGGATTTGGGTTTGTATCCATTCAAAGTTCAACTGGTTCACCAACTAAAGTCCACTGACTATCGCTTTCGTCGACAGTTTGCCGCTTGGACGCTTGGACATTTTACTGAAGTTCCATTTTTTCATTTTACTGTAATGTTAAGCAAATATGCCCCGTTTTGATTGAACGGCTATGTTAACAATCAAAATTGCTAAATTTTGAACCGAGAATAATCCTTAATCATACGCAGAAGCACCGTTCCATCCTGAGAAAGTTACAGTGTGACGTATCTTTCATGCCCAAGGTTTCATTGGAAGTTATTTCTACAAAAATTCTCAAGGACAACATGTCACCTTAAACGGTATTCATTTTCGGAAAATGTTGAACGACTATTTCTTCCCAATTGTTGTTGAAAACCAGCCAGGAATTTTGGTTCCAACAGAACTGCACTACGTTCTATATTTCCAACGAAACCATCGCATTATTGGAAGCACAGTTTGGTGATTACGTTATTTCAAGGAATAGTGCTGTGAATTACCCACCAAGATCTTGTGATTTAACACTGTGCGTCTTCTTCCTGTGGGATTACGTGAAATCTACGGTCTACGCTAATAATCCAACAACAACTGAGGACTTAAAAACTGACATCAAAAATGTTATTCGTGAGATACCGGTTGGAATGTGCGAAACTGTGGTGTTAAATTGTATCGATCGAATGCGATAATTTCAACAAAGTTGTGGTGGATATTTGAATGATTTTATTTTTTAAATATAATTGTAATTAGATATTCTTTCCAATAAAAAAATATCTGGTGTGAGACAACACACGATTTTCTTTTACCCATCCAAGTTACTCGACGTGCTAAAGGCTGATAACTTGCTTCAACGCATTTTTTCAGAGAAACCCTTATGTTCACATAAAGGGAACTTAAATACATAATAACTGTAGCACATTTAAAAATATGTTATAGCTGTTTTCAAGAAAATCATAAAATAAGTTAAATATCGCAAGAATAAAGTGATACTTGTGGTCATTCAATTTTAACTAAATTTTTGGCGTCTCATGTGCAGAAGATAAAAAACTTAAATATGCAATTTCATTGTTATATGCTGTTTAGTTTTGAGATATGTTGTTCACAATTGATACATTAAGTACTTCCGGTTACTCTGTTTTCGAAAATTTATTAGAGAAACTGCTTAGTTCTTACAAAAGGGAGTGAAGTAGCTAAGATATATACTAGGTTTTAAAAAAAATGTTATAGTCGATTTCAAGAAAATCGGAAAAAGTCGGAAAAATCTAAAAATGACAGAAATAAAGTGGAACTTCCGCTTATTCGATTTTAACTAAATTCTTGATTTTGCATATCAATGTAGTTATGACCACAAATATAAATATTCATTCAGCTAGGACTTTTAGTTATTTTATTTAAAGTTAACGGCGAAGGTTATTTAATTTACGGAAAAGTTTCTGAGAAACAGCCTAAACTATATGAAAGACCATTAAATGGCCAAAAAGTTCAATAAGTTTTAAAAAAAATTGTTGCTGCGGATTTCGAGAGAATCGGAAAAAAAGAAAATTCGGAAAATAGCCAAAAATAACAGAAATAAAGTTGTACTTCCAGTTATACCATTTTAACCAAAGTCTCGATTTAGCATACAAAGGTAGTTAAGACCTCAAATATAGATTTTCATTTATTTACCACTTTCAGTTACATACTTATTTGATCCATAGGATGGTAAGATTACTTTCGGTTACTCGTTTTACGCAAATTTTTTTGAGAAACTGTCTTAATTATATGAAAGGGCATTAAATGTGTAAGAAATACGATAAGTTTAGAAAAAATCGTAGCCGATTCGAGAAAATCGCGAAAAACCAAACATGACAAGAGTAAAGTGGGACTTCCGGTCATTAGATTTTAGTGAAATTGTTGAGGTGCGTGCGTGGATGGAGACATACTGAAATATAAAATTTTGTTTATCGAAGACTTTTTATTTTCAAGATATTGTGTTCACACCCACGCGCGCACGCAAGCAAACGCAGACAGACCATGATTTTCGGACTCGGGCGACCCAAAAACGCACATTTCCACTAAAATTTCGATATCGAAAATTTTGAACGAAGCCATACTTTCTCTATACTATATTTCATATAGGTAAGAGAAAGTAAAAATACATTTTGGAAGCGAAACAATTTTTATGTTTTATTTCATTTTAAAATCCTGAAGCACTAATTGGACCACCTCTTATTATTTTTCTAAAACCATCTAGCAAAGTTTTCACGACTTTCTTGAGCCTTAAAACTTTATAATTGCCTGACGCGTACAAAATCTATATATCACTCCTGCTAAAGTAGTAGTACATGTATGAATTTTATCTAGTTAATAGATATGGTCGTTTTTATTTAAATGATTGTGAAAAATTGCATTTGAGCACGCAAGCACACGCAGACTGACCATGATTTTCGGACTCGGGCGACCCAAAGACGCGCATTTCCACTAAAACTTCGACATCGAAAATTTTGGAGGAAACCATACTTTCTCTATACTATATTTCATATAGGTAAGAGAAAGTAAAAATACATTTTGTTAGCGAAGCAGTTTTTATGTTTTATTTCATTTTAAAATCCTAAAGCACTAATTGGACCACCTCTTATTATTTTTCTAATACCATCAAGCAAAGTTTTCACGACTATCTTGAGCCTTAAAATTTTATCATTGCTTGACGCGTATAAAATCTATATGCCACTCCTGTTAAAGTAGTAGTACATGTATGAATTTCATCTAGTTAATAGATATGGTCGTTTTTATTTAAATGATTGTGAAAAATTACATTTCAGAAAATGTAAGTTTATGAACAATTTTTAGGTAATAACAGGTGGGCACGATTTTAGTTGTTTTAATTTTGGATACTGTTTTTTATTTTGATGAAATCTTTGTCCATCGCGTAAAGTGTTTTCGCAAAGCCTTATTACAGTCAACTTCCAGCATAGCGAACACGGTTGTAACTAGTTTTCGTTTATAACGTGGAATTTTCAATTGCACCTGAAATTTCTATTATAATTTCTATATAATAATCTTTTTATAACGAGCTATATTCGGTTATAGCGAAGGAAAATGAACGAGGTTCGTATTTGTTTCGATAATTTTTTGCTTGTAATGTCTAAAATTATACATATGAATGTATATTCCGAGAAGTCCAAGTTGAACGTTAGCGAATGAATTTATCTGAAAATGTACATATATACGCATTTCTGTTTGAGGTCGCGTAGTCAAAACAACACTGAAGTTCGTTGACTCGTTTTTAGGAAGATTATCTTATTTTCTGAAATTGTGAGCTGTTCACTATTATAGCGAGTTTATTCCGCTTTTTATTTAATTGTGTCATTTATATGCGCAGCACATATCAAAACAAGATTTTATGATTAATCTAAATTAGGATACCATTTTATTAACCTTTTGTTCTAAAGATGCAGCTGAGAAATTTAAAATGTAATCATATACATATAAATTACAGTTAGGGACCTTGAAATAACACATTTGTGGAAAGAAATCCATATTTTATTTATGATAAATAATACGGGTCCTATTAAAACGTGAAAACGCGGTGTATTTATGATTTTAAAAGTAAGATAAACATTTCTTAAAAGTTATTTTTTCCGTTAATTACATTTTATGGTTCCGCTATGATTTACCTAAATTCAATGACATTTGTTAGACGTTTATAGGTACACATAGTATCTGTTTGTTAAAAGATGAGCCCTGCGTCACTATAGTACGATGTTAAGTACAGTAAAAATATTTCATTATGCTATTCTCTCATTTAGGCGAGGATGTATGTATGTAAGCAAGGAACTTTTTTATGGGTTCGGTAATAGCGAGATTTGTTTATAACGGAATAATGTGATTGGTCCCTTAGCTTCTCTTTATAGAGAAAGTAAACTGTATTATGAAAAAATGCTCCTATCTAACTTATTTATTTTCCTTTATAATTGTAAAATAATTATTAATTTATTGTAATTGTTTAAAATATAATAACAGAATAATTACATTATACCTAATTACAGTAACATAATATTTTGCCCTAATTTGTAGTTTAATGAACTTCTAACAGTGCAGATAATAAATAATCACTTATTGCAGCATTGTGTTCAAATATGTTAGAACAATAAAATGCTAACTACGATAATTAAATTTTAAGTAGGTACTTACATAATGCCGCCTCCTACAAGTTTTGCTTGTCAGTTTAGGTGAATATATAAACACGAGGTGTAATAAAAAAATACGGTCAATGAATTTATTACAAACAAAGTAATCTTGGCTAGCGATGCATTTATGCCAACGTTTATTTCATGATTGGAAGCATTTCTGAAATGTCTGTTCCGAAAGGGCATTCAGCTGCTTCGTTATGGCCCTCCCAATGTCGAGAATAGTGTCAAAACATTTTCCTTTTACTACGGATTTTATTTTTGGGAAGAGCCATAAATCGCACGGTGCTAAATCTGAAGAGTAAAGCGGATGTGGACAGAAAGGAATCTTTTTTCGACCAAAAACTGGCAGGTCAGAAGTGAGGTGTGGTACGCGCCTTCTCTTTCTCCATGCATCGTTTCGCAAACGTTGCAGTATGCCCCTGTAAAATCATTTTTGTCACTGGTTGCACGTTTTTGTCCATTTCTGAGGCCCAAGGACGACTCTACCATTGCTCGTCTTCAATCCATTCACTTTCGTTTTTAAATTTCATGTACCACTCGCAAACAGGCTTCAAAGTCACCATATTATCATTATATACTGATTTTAACATTTCATGGGCTTCTTTGGCACGTCCTTGCAACTTAAAATAAAACTTAATATTAATGCGTTGTTCGAAATCCATAATGCGCGACAGACAAGGTAAACACGACTTCACTCTTCCTGCTCTGGAAACTAACTGACAGGTCAAAACTGGTTTCAACTTGACACTTACTATCTCAAAGTATCAGGCTATCGGACTTATTACTTTAAATGGATGTAACGTCAGCAGTTACTGCTACAAAAATTTATTTACCGTATTTTTTGATCACACCTCGTATATATAAGTGACGTTGTATTATAAAAAGTACAGTACTACGTGTTTGATGCGTGAAGAATACATAAACTATTCTTCTACATTCTGATGTTCACTTAATAATGTAACAAAATCAGTTAATTGTTCTGAAATGTTTATTTATATTCACTAAGATTACAATTATTTATTTAAATATTTATTTCACAATGTACTAACAACAAACGTTTATATTTCTATCTATGTCTATTTATATTTACATTTATGTATATCAGTAACTACGAGTACAAGATTCTCATTAAAAATAAAACTAAGCGAATTTTATCTGCTATTTATATAGAGAGGGAAAAGTCTAGAAGCTTTAGATTAGTGAAGAATAAAATTAGTCATAATAATAATGTAATATATTGCTCATTGGTGACCTAATTAAATTGACAGATATCGATTACCGCAATCAGTCATTGTGATTACATCATCTATTTTATTATAAGGAAGATGACAGAAAATTCTAGAATTTTCCACTAAGTTTTTATTGTTTCTAATTTTTGTTACAATAAGATAATGCTATTTGCATATTTGGTGTCTTTCGGTATATAAAAGGTAGATACCAAAATAAAAATATGGGGAAAAAGTAATAGGTCGGGATATATGTACAAAAATTTAGGAGAACTAAACTTTCAATTGATTCACTGGTAGATTTCTTGATGGCGAATGAAGAAGTTAATTTCTTGGCATTGAATGTCTGTCAAATTAGTCATTAAATTGAAATATGCTAATTATTCCAGCTTAAACTTCTTAAAATCTCTGTATATTGTAATTTTAATGCTATATGATCTAGGCAGTCACGTTTACAGTGGACTGTAGAAAATTTTTACATTTAGTAAGTAAGATTCAAGAAAGACAAGAACATTGGAATTACCTTCAGGGTTTTAGAGCTTAGAACACTTAAATTGGCGAAGAATACAATACTAAACAATTTTATCATGAAGTTATATAAATTGAACACGAGTATATTCTTGTTAACGTAATAAAAATAGATAGAAGGTAACAGATAGACAGAAGTTGCATGCAAATTAATGACATCCCGAATCCAACCTAAAGTGTTCTATACGCCACAGTCGCCTCTAGTAATGTTGGTTATGTTATACCAGAGTATTGAAAAAACAGCGAGCTACTCTAGACGGTTACTTGGTGTTAGTTTAGTTTCAAGGTGGCGTTCAGCGGTCAACATTAATTGAATTTAATGAATTTTTCGAGTTCACGCGATTTGTCAGCAGCTCAGAAGCTTAGTTGCGTCAGCGTACACAGGGAAGCCTACAGAGCTGACATGAAGCCATCGGCTTTGTCCACCGGGCTTGATGTGCTATGTTGATAGACTCTGTAGCTGTGCTTCTTTTCAATTTAGAAACAGAATTACTACCAGTTTTATGAGATCCTATAGATACGAATATTTCAAACTTTGTGCTAATCAAATTAATTTGTTTAATAATAATGGCGCTGGGTCTTTCCTTATATCGAAAATAGTATAGTGACCACAAACTAAAGTGTTTTGTAGCTTTTTGTAGTAATATTTGCACAAATAAGAAACAACAAGTTGGTGAAAAGTTTTAAATAAGTATTTCCAATTACAAATGAGAAAAGAATAATAAAACAGTGTTCAATAGTTGTTCAACGTTGACATTGAGCTGGTTGATTTACCAGGTACCTAGTTACAATGATAGACGGAAGATAGAATTCAATAATTCGAATTTTTGCCTAGCGGCTGGATTCTTGCAAGAATAATTAATAATAGTATCTAGTTGATAACACAAAATAATAGGTAACCTCAAGCATATAGTCAAAATAATCGGATTAAGATATTTATAGCGTAATTCTAATAACTTAGGTTTAAATAAACACAATTCATTTGTAAGAACAATTAGTACATTTTTTAAAATTAAATTACATTTAGGAATACCAATTAATATTTACGTTAATACACAATACACAATACCAAAGTGTTTCAAATAAATTTTGATAACTGAAAATTAGTTTATACAAATGAAAAATGACTGTTATTTATAATTTACTAATATAATTTAGAGATAGAAAATACAAAACCTATTTATATTTCATTAAATTTCCAATCAAAATCACCCTGTATAATAAACAGTAATTAAAATCCAATTAAATATACAAAGCATTCAAAAAAGCACATCTTCAGAAAAATACCGTTATCATTATCATAAATTTAATGTAACAAAGCCATTTTAAACTAGAAATAAAGCTTAAATACGGAGTTTAATAACAACACCAAATATTACGTTTCACTTAAAAATCAGCAGGTCAACTCTAATTAATTTAATTATGCTGTCGGTATCTTTTCATCAATTTCAACGTAACAAACTCTTATTGGTATTTTGTATTTCTAAAAGAAGAAAAAAATGTAGATTATTAAATAATAAACCGCAATACCCTTGAAATGCGTTTACGAAGGTCGACTGATAGGTTCTGCACGCACTCGGGTTTCTCAAGAAAAACACGAAAGGGTCGATAATACAATTTATTAGCTTCGAAACTGTATATTTATTTTATCAAAATAGTCACGATTACAAATATTTTTCCAGATAACGACGTGGTTTTTCGTTCAATTACTAAAAAATTCTTTCTGCATCATTTAGTTCTCAACGGTGACGGCTGATGTGCACTGCACTTGTGTAATGGAGTAATTCGGAAACGCTATTAAAGTCGTTAATTGCGTTGAGTCTTACGTGGTATTTGTATGATCAAGGCTAGAACACAATCGACGCTTTTTATTACCAATTACACAAGTTTTCTCATTTTTCTGAAGGATCTAGGGTTGCTTTGACTTCCAGATCTCGTACATAGCTATTTTGAATTTCTTGGATGGATGGGAAGCACAATAGTGTATTCCATAGTCTGTCTTTTCTCTTTAGGGTTATAATGATGTACCTAATTTTGATCAACTGTAACAATACTGAAAAGATACTCGTCTCCAATTTCCGCTTGTCTCCTTCGGTAAATTTTCGTGGTACCCACTGAACAAAAACTTCCCGGTAACCCAATTCATGAAAGATGTGACTTACTCGTGCTTTTGATAGTTCAACTTGAGTACCGACATACCGTTAAGCTATACGAAGGTCAGTTTTAATAAGTTTATCAACCTGGTTGTGGTAGTATTCGTCAAACATAAAAATTAGTCTTTCACTACAACTTTATGCACAACATAGGCTTTATCAGGTACGGATTTTAGAAACTTTAGTGTCTAACGGGATATTATACTTTGATCGACAGTTCAATTAACGTTTTCTGCGATCAAAAATTCAATTACAACTCTACTCTAAATATAATGGCAAACTGCTGTTCTCAACACTAATGTGGCAGATCTCATCCCAAACACAAAAAGTAAATGCACTGGCTCTTCACATACTTGTAGTAGATTAATACGCAACTGCGAAGTGGAAACTAGCATTAGTTTGCAAGTTCTTTTGGTACCAAGTTGCAAAACGTACCTTATAAATAGATCCAGGTACTTGTTCAAATATTGCAGAATTGAAAATGTTTCTTGTTTCGGAAACTTTCAGCAAACTTGAGTAATAGCAAATATCATATTCAGACGATTTTTAGTGAGCAACAAATTTAATGCATTTAATCTAAAATTTATTAGCAATCTGTAAACTATAACAGGTTAAAATGATGTTAAGATAAAATCATGGGAGGAAGCAGAGATTCAGAGGCTTGGAGGACTCAGTGAAATAAGTCAGGTTTCTGTTACCTATTGCTTCATATATGGATCTTGATGGCTAAAGCTCAATAATTGAGTTGAAATAGTGGACTAAACCTAAGTAGTTGGCTAGTACTCATTATTTAAGAATAGTGGTATACATAATTTAGCTAAATAATCAAAAATATAGAACAAAATCTTGCCATACCAACCATAAAAGAACACATGCACAGGTGCATTTATGCTTAATTTTATTACTAATGATATTTACGGAAATATTTTGTATACGACAAGTAATAAAAGCCACGGAATAATTTAATTAATAAAAATAACAAAACAATTAGTTGGAATACTCGATATGTTAAATTCAATGTAAATGAATAACGAGAATGGAACAAAAAAATTTCTATTAAGTACTCAACTTATCTAACCATGTAAATGAAATCGTAAATAATCATATGGATCGATCTAAGAAATTTACTAATGCAATACAACAAATTATTATACGTGGCAATCTACAGACTTTAATTACACTGCTAAAAACGGTAGAGGGACCTTTCTAAATGTTATTGGAATATGTAGAAGAAACAAATTAAATGCATATATGTAGTTGTAAAATTATTCGTTTTTGTATTGAATTATTTAGAGCATAGTCATCCATGGTCTAGCTTTTATTCTTGTTTGGTTTTCAAACGTGAAATGCCAAAACAATAATACTTGTTTTTTAAATAACTGAAATGACACTAGTTTTATTAGTTCGTGTTAGAAATTATGTTGAAATTATATTAACTGAATTAATTAAATTAATTGTGCAGATATCTTCTGCCAAGAGAATAAATCCTACGTGTTATAGCAATGTTACAGTCCAGAAGAGTCCAAACTCAATTTGCTGCAGAATTCGGAGTATTGAAAAGGACGATAATCCGTTTATGGTGCCGTTATCGGGAAATAGAAGTTATACATAATCTACACAGATCTAACACATGCATTACAACCTCGGTGCAAGTTATATTTTTGCAAATTAATGCGCACTCTAATAAAACTTATATTGCGCGTCAACAACAAAATTAAGTACAGAGAACACATGGTGCTTTAAATAATGACCAAACTATGTGTAATGGACCACATGTAGTACACTTACGATCCCGAAGACCATTAAGATTTCCTACTATAACTAGGCAAAGCTATCGAAAGAGTGCTTTAAGCGGAAACGACAACAGTCGTTGTGATTTTCTCTAATGAGTTAAGGTTTGCTACACATCCTAGTTCGAGAAGATTAGACGCATGAAGGGAGCCAGGATTATAGAATCGACTTCATGCTTACCAAGAAGTTCATTCTTATTGCGGTAAGACAATAATGTTGTGAGCTAGAATAATCATTACTAGTAAAATCAATCTCATACTAATCTGGAACAACGTGACATTTAAAATCTACTCGACTGAAGTAATTTTACCTATAGTAGCTTTAGGGGCATGCCCTATCTTTATCAAAACAATGCGCCTACACATACAGCGCTACATGTTTTGGGATGAGGCTTAATCTCATTTCCTTAATAAAGTGCATTTCATGCCAACCTCTCTCCCTTAGTCAGTCTATAGAACTTGAATCAAGTTTAAATTTAAAATAATGATGTGCAGCTATAGTTTTAGTTTTTAAAGAAGAACGCAAACTGCACTATATGCCTATACAAAATTAAAGAATAAGCTTGTTACATGAAATTTATTTGTGACGAGTATACGCGCGAGTATACAAATTCGAACGATGAGGACATATTTGTCCCTTTGAAGTCATTTATATAACAACTAAATTGGATTAATTGATACAGAAGACTATTTAAAAATCCTCAATAACTTATTAGCGACTACCAAATTGATTCAAAATATTCAAGATGCTCTAAAACTTGTGTACTACTATATGTCAAGGTTCGTAAAAACCGACGAACGTGGCAAGATAAGAACACTTATTCCCGGACGATGCATCCATTATATAAGTTTAATTACTCTTTATGACATTAAAACAATATGAATACTTAAACAAACTCTTTATACACATTTATTAACCAATTATAAAAGAATAATATTGATAAAACGTAAATTAACGTTTTTTCAATATTACGCTTTGGTAATTAATCTAAAAATATTATCACAGTTCTGCCGACAAATTGGGCTGAAAGCGCAAGTAACAAGGTGCACTATCTGTAAAATGCGCAGATAACACTCGCTAGCTCAGAAATTTCAGTAGGCTGGGTTTGGGCTAGTTTATCGGGAATATTTTTCTTATAATAGACACAGAAAGCTAGTTCTGAGTCAAATTAGTAGTAGTAATTGTAAATAGACACCACTAGGTTGTCCCTGGTTACATGTTGATTAATACGGCCAACCGAGAATCTTATACCAATTCGACTATATTATTGCTACAGGTAGAGAAATTTGTATTCTAATTACACAATATAATTAAATAACAGGAAAAAGATTGAGAAAAATTACCAATTCAGAAAACAAATGGAACATAGGTTTCATTTAATTCATAAAAACTACTACTTTGCTAACTACTCAAGAATTTAATAAATATGGCTGCACTGACTAGAACAGATAATTCATATTTAAAAGTTATTAAAATTCCTATAATTTACAATTTATGAAATTCAGCCATGAACTGCTGCTAAGAATGTATTCAGTAAATTATCTGATCTGAGTTACTTTATATAAAAATATTTATAAAGATACTAATTCACCAGGTAACATTTTCGTATATAAAAATCAGCTGTTGGTAGATGAATTAAGATATTTTAGTGCTTTTAAGACTTTGAAGTTTTATGAGTAATTATTGTAGGTGTTATAAAATGAATTGTTAAATCTGTTGGTGATTTTGATAGCTTCATATGTTTGGTTTCTTAACTGAAGTAAGGCCGCAACAGATGAAAAGTTGACTAAGCTAAATAATTCAGTTCTGCAGTTTATAGGAAAAGGTTTTTATCTAATCTCTAAGCAAGATCCATACCTAAATATTTAATGTTTACGTGAATTGATTAAATAAATTATATTCGATGGTTTAGAAAATAGTACTTGCCAAAATTTAATAACTAAGATTTAATATATGTGATTTCTAATTCTAGTTTCTTAGGATTGATAATTAAACAAATTATTCACAAAATTTAATTAAATATAGGTCTCAATTCCAAATATTGGTAGAAGTACAAAATTACACTGAATTGATAAACATAGCTGCATTCGGAGTGAATACGAAGCGAATGTCGAAATTGAAACTATTCTGGATATTTTCGTATGAAACCAGGATGAATTAATTAGGCCAACTTAATTACAGATGAGGTTGTCCGAAAAAAAAGATATAGAGTAGAAGTATTCAGTAGCTGAACGGCAGCATTACCTTCGATGTTGAAAAGGTAACAGACGCCACCATTGTCCAAGTAATTAAGGTGAAACGGTTCCAGATGGATGTCACACTTATAAAGCTGATAGTATTAGTTCCAATAATTAACTGCCCATTGTAAAGATTAAATACCAGAAGTAAAAAGAACACTGAAAAAGAAATAATCAAAATCTATAATTTCGCAAACTAAAATTGTCATAGCGTTTTTAATCAAGAAGAATTTCACAAACAATAGATTTTCGATAATTATAGCAACGCCGTTCAAAATAAACACATGCCCTTAAAACACATTTTCAGATACTCGTCCCTATCAAGAATAAAGATCAGCTTCTTCATATACGAATTTCACCGAGATAGATAGAAAGAATATTGTTTTCGACTAAATTTGTCAATTGCTAAAATAAAATAATGCAACTTCTAAAATCAAACTATCTTAAATAATAAGTTATTTAAATACCTAAGATAAAATTCCCAGAGGCGTACGCAAATTGAAGCCTTAACGCCTGGTTTATCTGACCAGATCGGCCCGAAATAGTTCGGCAATATAGCTCGAAAAAGTGCCGTACCGTTTCCGATAAAACCTATGTGTAGTAAACGTGAGCGATTTGTATAAAAGATCGGAACTAAATTTCGGAGAGGTGTACGATTGTTCGTTGATACCAGTTCGTTCTAATCAAACTCGTTTTGATTTTAACGATTTAAAACGGCACAGATTTTATTTTATAAGGGTAGGGACTACTTTATAAAGATGTCTGTCTGCAAGAAATGCCGAAAATTAGACTTTACTGCACCAGAGAATTAAATATTAACAGAAAAAGTGAAAGAATATCCTCCATTATATTCTAACGTAATTTAACACCAACATTATGTACAGTGCTTCTGTGAGTCTATTCTCAAAAATTTTCAGAACTGTATTATTTTCAGGAAAATGGCCAATAATAAAATCCATATTTGCACCCATTCCACAAGTACCCTACATCAATATAGAAATGTTTGACAAAAAAAACTTATCTATCTCGCAACAATTTGAAACTGTTGAAACAAACCACGGATTGACGAAAATTCTGAACGGAATAAAATCTGCGAACTATTTCGGGCCGATCTGGTTAGATAAACCAGGCCTTTGGATATCGAATTAACTACCAAAATAAAGTCAATAAATTTCGAGCACTAAAGATCAAGAAATCTTTCTAAGGATTTTATATTATACACAAGGAGAATTCGAGAAGATTTGTATAAAGGATCTAAATTATTGCAAATACATAAATTAAATGTTACATATGTATAAAAAGACTATTTAAAAGTCCATCCATACCAGCACATCTCATTATTTTTAATTTTAACTATAATGCTAAAACTTAACAATATTTGATTATCATTTTCGGCTGCTTAGTTCATATCCATATTTCCATATTCCCATATTCACGAAAAAGTATAAAAAACCCTTGCTGTATAGATGAAACACATAAAATGGCAGAACGGAAACAAACAAAACAATTCCAGTCCACAATGCACAGTAGAAAGGACAAGACCGAAGGAAATGTGAAAGAAACAAGTGCTCGGAGATATGGGATCACGAGTATTGAAGGAATACCAATTCGAGGACAGAGAAAGCTCGTTACAAGGCCATGTATATTAAACTCAAATTCATTCTTAGCCAGCAGGGATGAGACAACAGAATATTTTCTTACATTGTTGCGATCTGGGACAATTTTAAGATAAGGATATCGAATTTTCTATTTTGGAAATACTCATTGCTAATTATCGTTTCAAGAGACACTTCGTCTGGGAATTATCTAATTTGAGTTAACCATCGTAGGTGGTTATCCTACAATTAGCGGTTATCTACAATACTGAAAGGTCAATCTAAATATAAGTTTTTCGAAATCTCTGAAGTTTGGTAACAATTCTCTCAAGAACAAATAATAGTCATGTATTGGAGAGATCCTTTTCTCAAAAACAAATTTTAGCCAAAACGATTTCCCTGAGGGCCGCTATTTACGAAACATTATTCCAAGACAGGGAAGGCGTACAAAAGCACATGGAAATCTTAGCCTCTAAATATTGTTGATGCAGTTTTCCAAACTTCATTTTTAACCCCAAAGCAAAAAGCAAAATATTTGGTAACTGAAGCTGGTCCAGTAACAAATCTTGGGCCCAACATTGGGACTTTGAAACAAATTGTTTGTTCAAAGTTTTAACCAAAAGAGATTTGTAAAGGATGCGGCAGTCAATCCTGCATTTTTGAAAACAGCGCAGGAGCCAAGAAAGAGGACAGGGCGCGTTGGCAACGTTACCGTTGCGTTTCACCCTTCAAAGTGTTTCAGTACCCATCGAACAGTGGTCCAAGCAAGGACGATCGTTCGCCGTGAAAGCATTTTATCAAGGTGGTAGTTATACAGCCGCTCAACGCCGCTTCCGGACTCATTTCCAGATTAATCGTAAACGGCTCCTGTTTTCTGTGAACTCAATAAAGTTATGGGTACAAAACTTTGAAAACGTAGGTCAAACGAGGAACAGACGAGGTGGCAGTGCGAGATCAGTGCGAATTTCCGAAAATGTTGAACGCGTAAGACTCGCTGTGACAAGATGCCCTCGGAGATCAGCGCGTGGACAGAGTGCTGCACTTGGAATTTCTGATAGGACGGTCAGAGGGATCTTGAGGTTTGATTTACACTATTACCCATACCAAATTCAAGGGGTTCAGGCTATGAATGAAAACGATTTCGCTGCTCGACGGCGATTTTGTGCAACATTTTGGGAAATGATTGAAGAAAATGAGGAACTTGTCCACTCGCTCTGGATGAACGACTAGGAGCATTTACATCACTCCCGAAATGTAAACAAACAAAATTTTAGGTATTGGAGTAATGAAAATCCTCAAGCACTCTATCAAAAACCTCTCCATTCGGCCAAGGTAACCCTTTGGTACGCAATGTCTGCAACGGGAATCATAGCCCCATTTTTTTAAATTAACGAGAGCAAGCTGTTACCGTGAATCCGGAGCGCTACTCGGAAATGTTGCGAACATTCTTCATTTTTCACGTTTGTGAACATGGACTGAATGATGAAACCTTATTTCAACAAAATAGAGCCACCAGCTACATAGCCCGTGTGAGCATGAATCTCATCAACGAAGTTTTCCCAAATCGGGTGATATCCCAGAACGGAGCGACTCTTTGGCCTCCCCGTTCACTCGACCTCACCACATATGATTGTTTCTTCTGGGGCTACCTCAAGAGCAAAGTTTTCCAAGAACGGCCTCGTACTCTGAAGGCGAGAATCCATCAAGAAATCGAAAGGATCCCTCAGCAGATGCTCCGTGATGTAATGGAAAACTTAAGACATCGCCTGCAAGAATTCATCGATCAAGATGGACGTCATATTAATAGTGTTATTTTTAAACACTAAACGTTTCTTAAATGCTTTTTAATGTAGATTACCACGGTACCAATGAAATTTTAAGAAATGCAACCGTTTATTTCTAACAGTTATTTCAAAAATGTAGGTTTGACTACCGCACCCTGTTCATAAGGTATTCTTCGTTGAATGCATGTTCTAAGTCATTCACAGTTTCAGAGATTTATGATAACAGTGATTTTGACTAGAAATATTTGTCAAACGCCTTCTTAATTTTGTATCACCCTATGCAGTAGATGAAAATTAATTAATTATACGTTTGGGTAAATGACAGTTATTAACCTTTTTGAATGCACCCCGTATGCTTTTGTAATCCTTAACCTTGAATAGTAT
>JAHWXV010350704.1:0-10940 GCA_024586415.1 Phrixothrix hirtus
GTTTGCACCATTGGATTCAGCGTACTCGAATTAGGTTAACCCCCGCGTGCCCAACTTGTTGCAAAAAAAAAGTCTCCAATTCGAGCACAGTGTAATTAACTATTTGTTGTTTTCCGTACCTTCCTTCACACTTTATATGTGAGATACACAATTTATACCGCGTTTATAGGCCAATGGGTCAAAACAACAAGAAACACAACAAATACCTTAACGTTAGTAATTAAAGTAGCAGATAAACGACAAAAATTTGTCAGAATAGACAAAAAAGAATACTTTATAAATTTTAAAAATGACTACCATCCTTCAAAAGACAACGACTACATCTGTGATAAGTACTGAAAGCAGCAGTTTCAATTTCAGCTCGAGAAATCGAGTTTATGGCACTTTGAACTCTTTCGATCATGTTCTGCCATGTGGTTGGTCGTGACTGGTAAATAATATCCTTTAGTCGCTCCCACAAGTAAGTATCTATTACGTTTAAATCCAGAGGTATAGGTGATGGTCACGGGAACAAACTACCTCTTCGAATCCAGCGATTTGTGTAAGTAATGATTAAAAAGTCGCAGCCACTTTCAAAAAAATGAACCGGGCATTTATCAAGTTGATAATAAATCAATCCTCTTGTTACATCGTTTCTCAAAAATTCTAAGTGTGTTTGGCCATTGAAAATAAACGATCCGATAAATCCTATGCTCTAAAATTCCGCACCATACGTTGACGTTTTGGTGATCAACTTTCTGCATCCAGTAAGGATTTGTTTCCGACTAATAGTGCATATTATGCAAATTAACTCTGCCACAACTGCTACAAGTGGCTTCATTAATCCACAAAATCAGAGAGGAGAATTGGGGATTATCATTGTACATATCTCTCATACAATAACAAAAATCTAGCCTCCTGTAAAAATCAGTATTTGAAAGGCCTTGGTGTAAAACTAAATGATAGGGATGTATCTTATAATCCCTTAGAATTCTAAGTACTGAAGTACGACTTATGCCCAAATCTAAAGAAATGTTTCTCACGCTTAAGTGCGAATGCGCTTGCACATACGCGAGAATGTTTGTAATATTGACTTCGTTCCTTACCAAACGCCGCCTTTTGATGGGGACTGGAATGGCATGTACACCAACCATTTATCTTAATCGTATCGCTAATCGCTGAAACACATTTTTACTTTGGTGTCTTCGTTCAGGATAACTAACAGCACATTCAGGTTCCTCAAGAACTGCATTTTCAAACCTTGGAAATACACAGGAACATATCGTATGTCTTGGCATTGGTGTAAGGCATCTTTTAAAGTTATAACCCAATAGTTAATTACTGAATAATGGTTAACCCAAAATTCAAAAAGAATGAAGATAAAATGCCAACAATGGCACACTTGCCAAAGCTTAATTCAATTGACACTTCAATTTGCCTGTTTCCATCATGGAATCCTGCCGATTTTGTTTCCTGGCTGAATAGATAATGTTTTATACGGCGAGGCAGGTAACTAAAATTAAGGCAGTAATTTAATTAAATAATAAAATTAGTGAAACAAATTGAATGAAAGGTAAAAAATTACATAATCGTAAAATATTTTAAATTATTCTTTAATTTTTCATGGCATGCTTGACAATGAAACTTTGAAAACCATTGATTCTAACAAGTTAGGTGTTATTAATTATTCTTTTGGTGATATTTCCGAAACTAATGACGATATCGATTTACATCTTCAGCATATTTTGTTAAAAATTTAATGTGTTTTATGATTATGATACAATAATTTTGTCGTTCCATTTAAAATTTCCAAGAAAATGGATAAAACTGCGATTTATACAAATAGTGACCCCTACCGGTGGCGGAAAATATTATTGCATCATGGTTACTTCTCTACTGTGATCAGAAAGTCTTCTCATTTCTAATGAAACCACGTTTATCAAATTCGGTTGAGTTAAACGAAAGTTATAGCCAATTTATTCCGAAGACATCCTCCCAGCCCTCCAGGCTTTATTTACGTCTTACAGAGAAAAGTGTTTAACAAACAACATGCAGAATTTTAGTATCAATGCGATGATAATATTTGTTTGATAACTTATATTGACATATTTTCTAGAAAAAATGCTGTTTTCAAATGCCCATAGCAGTTACCACCCCCCTGGAGCTAGAGAAAGGAACTAAGGAACAAACTACAGTTAAACATGAAAAGGTACACAGAAGTTAAAGTATTTAAATAATTTGCTTCCGAAATGTAACAAAAAATGTATTATATGTGATCTCAAAGACCCAGACCGATAACTGGACACTTAAACCTTAGTTGCATTTAAGTTTCTATATTTACGTATTAATTCATCGTCTGGATTTTCTTTGATTTTATTAATCGCTGCTGAACTTATCAGTAATGTCAATGTTTCACTGTAGTTTATTAATTTTTATTTTAGTGTGTTCATTAGATATTGTATTATGGATAGACTAACCAATACTGAATAGTTCTTTGTAATTATGTAAATTCAAAATTAAACTTCATCATATCAAAACAAAAAATGAATAAATATGTGTCTTCTAATTAGGACAAATAAGATTATAGACATTAACATACATTTTTTTAAAAATACTCAAATAGAGGTTGTTATTGCGCAATTTTTCTAATGTATTTTAATGTATAATACTAATATTTTGCATAAAATGGCGGTGTCGTAGTACTGAATTTCAATTTTCCAAGTTTTTATAGCTATATCGTTTAATTGGTATATTTGCTGTCTCTTATAGTGCTACTTAGGAAGTTTTAATGTACAGACAATTTTATAAACAGAAATAACCGGTAAAGGTTACTTTAAAGCATTTATTTGACTCTGAAATGTAAATACATGGAGCAAGTACACTTGAAGGTTTTAATTTAATTTTTATATAATTTATACAGTACGTTTTCTTTTTTAGTTTGATATTTTGCAATCCTTTTTATAGAAATCTGGTTATGGCATTTTGTGTAAGTGGACGCTTTTCTTTAAAAATGTTTCAAATTTGTACATGTAAATTTAAAAATGAATTAACTTGTATAGAAAGAGGTCAGTATATAAGAAATATTCTATTACCCACTTTCTAGCTTTGTAACAAAAGCATTCTAAGGCACTCATTTTGACTGCACCATTCAGCTGAAATAATAACATGTCTAAGCGATTGATGTTGTCGTTAGCATGTTTACCTCTACGCACGGGGGTATGGGATCAAATCCAGCCGAAGTCCATATATTTTTCGGCGGAGAAAAATCAAAAAAGCACGCATTCTTATCGACAAGGACGTAAATTCGTAGGTTCTGTATCAATCTAAAACTTTGGAAGTTAGAATTTCATACTAACTATGGAACTACATCAGATTCGGCAAACTTTTAGTAGACATGGCGAGATGATCTTGAAGCTAAGATGGCCAAGAGAATTTTCGCATCCCAAGAACCAGCCATAATAATGCATTATATACCAAGGAACTAAGGCACCTCTTTTAATCTCGAGGGAAAAACAATTTATCGAGGGATTAAAAATAAATTTAGTCCTGAGGTTAAATAGCTTCTTTTGCATTTTCAAATAACTTAACATCAAAAGCGTCGAATAAAGTAAAATTGCATGATTTTGATATTGACAGATCATACGATTTATCAATGTATACTTCACCGCAACTGATATTCAAGTTCTAGTTATGAAGCGCTGTAGTAATTCTTTCAGAAATACGTAATTTTACTTGGCAAATTTTTGTTCTTATCGCTTGGGACTAAAGTAAAATTTTAACCCCTTGAGATTAAAAGTGTCAGTTTAGTTATGGAAACAAGTAACTAAAAGTCTCGTTTTAGTCCCCGAAGTTCAAAGAATAAAATAAAAAAGAACATGTCTAAACGTATTTGGTTGTGTATATTCTAGCAGTTCTCAAAAGGTGATATTTTCTCTTTGTTGTCAATTAGCAGGTAGCCAGAATTACCGGTATTTCTTTGTTGCAGTATTTGAAACACACTCTATATTGCTAAATTTAAAGCGTTGCTTAATAACATCTGTACTACTATAGTGTTTCACACAATCCCCATTACTCTATTTACTATAAATAATTCTTTTTTACAATTATTATTATTACGGCCAACTTAGAGCTTTTCTTATGGCGAAAATTAATTAACAATATTATTGAATATAAAAACAGATTACCGCATTTTTTTTTAAATTTTGAGTGAGTATTAAATTCCTTTATCATTTTTCTGTAAATTAAATTACCATATTACTTCTTATTATAAAAAGCATTATACAATACAAATTGATATATCTCATTTTTACGTTCTTATACGAAGCAGTTTAACTTTACCTGTCCAATTAAACCCCAGAAAGGTTAATCGTATAACAATACGGTTAATTATTTAGATACAATACCTACTCTAAAGTAAGCATAATGTATTATAAGTCATGCATGAAAGGCATTTTAAATTCCCTAGCTGATTAATATAGCTACAATTTCATATGTACTGCAGTTCATTATATAAAGTAAGTGTAGTTTGTTTGTATTCCATATATTCTTGTGACTTCAAAAGTAAACGGATGCCAAATGTGGGTGCAGAAACAGGAAACGTGAATGTAGAAGGCGTCCCCTCACTTCCGCACTGCTTGCAGACTGCTACTTCAAACACTGCAATGCACTACGGAATTGATGAGACACGCATTCTGTTTTCTTCTAAAGCTTTCAGACGATGAAATTGGCCAAAGCAACCATTATTTCTTGGTTTTTGTAGAACAATACATATTGTAGCTTTGCTTAACGGGAAAGTGGAAGTATTCTTGATAATATTTTTGTATTCGTCAAAACAATTCACACATATTTATGAAGTTTACAAATAAATCCAGTTATACTTTACAATTTTGATAATTAAAAAGTTTAAATATTTTAAAAAACGAAATATAAAAAATAATTGTATTAAGTATTGAAAAATGGCGTTTGTTTCTATATTTATCATTACGTAAACACATTTCAATTAAAGCGTATGTGCATGGATATAAAAGTAATATTACATCTTAAAATTATTCCGAAGCAGCTAACTAAATAACAATAAACCGTAAATACCATTTTAAATAAATTAAATAAGTTGGAGAAGAATAACATTAAATTGTAGCTCCTTATAAAAAATACAATAAGCAGAGTTCTTTTCGGCTGGAATAAATCCTAATGAAACGGGGGAAAAAGAACACAAAATCAATATTTCTTTAGAAAGCCTTGATTACAGGATTGTTGCGTTTAGTACGTCGTAGAACTACTTATTTTAGGAAAACTTGCGAATTAAAATACGTAGATGCTAGCAGTAAGGATAAATGTTTAAGCTTATGTTATAGAAAGTACAATTTTTAAAAATTAAATAACCCTTCCTGCTTGTTATCATACTTGAGTTAATTTATTTTGAAACCTATTTCCTGAATTTTTACAAATATAACAAAACTTCTGTTCTTTATAATTATACGCAAGGTAGAAATCTTGTAAACATTAGAAAACAGAGCGGAAAACTGTAATCGCACAGTATCTGAAAGCTAATTTAGCTTAACGAGCTTTATATAACAAATTTAGGCATAAGGAAGTTATTACCACTTCAAAGTCGGCAAAATAGGTGAAACAAATTAGCGTAATAGTCTAGTTTTTGAATCCCGGATCGTAGGAACGCACATTTTATGCGTATTGCAATCCATGTTGATTAGTTTTACAATACTTTACAATTTTCTGTAAATTCCCATGTTCTTCTATATACAAATTCATGCAGACGTATTATATTAAATAATGAAATTTCAAAACCATAGAACTTGCATGTGATCATTAAATATTAAACCATTATTACTTTTTAAAAATATCAAATCTAATTTTATTATAGGACGTCAACTAGATTTCGTGTCAGAGCCTTCTTTGTGCTGAAAAGGAAAAAATTATTGTTAATTTCCTATTTAAAAAATAAAATTGTAATATACTCAGTGACATAGAAATTGCAAGACCAAGAAGGGGATTTGAATTTTCGCATGAAATTTGGTTAAGAATATTCACATATGTTATAGTAATAAATGGTCAACATTTGGGAGCAAAATCTTTATCAGTTAAACAAAATTTTATAATAACACTTAATAATGTGTGGTGCGGCCTTTGGGATTTACACGCCGCGGCATTGATCGAATAAGGGTTTATTTCGTCTTGGTGTATTGCCTCCCATGCACCTTGCATTTCATGTCATAAGGCTTCCAAAGTCAAAGGAGAACGCTGAAAATTTCGCAACCTTCTACCCATTATGTCCCATACATGTTCAATGAAAGAAACATCTGGTAATCTTGGAGGTCATCGCAAAAAATGAATCTGGACCTGCTCAAGGAAGTTCAAGGAAAACCTTGGTACACATGGACGTGAATTATCTTGCTGGAATAATGGATCTTTTAGCTGTTGTGAGTATGGCAGAAGATGTCTTCCAACGACCTCCGCAATGCACCGTTATGACGTTATATTGCCTCCAATAAACATTAAGGGAGACCTGTTACCATAAGTAATTGCATTTCAAACCACAACACCCACAATGCGGAGTACGTTCCTCTCAACTGTAAATCGAAGATTCCGTCGTTTATCCCGTCTTCTTCGGACTCTCATATGACCGTCCTGCATTCCTAAACAAAAGCTGGATTCGTCACTAGAGACAACACGCCGCTATTCGAAATTTTAATGATATCGTTGATTGCACCATTGAAACAGTTGCTGACAATGTTCTGCAATCAAAGGAAGCTTTAGTTGCGGACGATATGATGTTAAACTGATAAACTGTTCTAAGTGTTACAATGCGACCCTCTTCACAAAACTATTGGTAACCAACTGCCCGAGTAGAGGAAAATCGTTCTCTAAATGCCAGTTGCCTTAAGCGACGATCTTGACGCTCATTCGTTCTTCTTGAAGCCCCGGTCCCTCCCTTCCTCTTTTATGATGTCTCTGGCTATCTTTAAACCATGCATGATACACTCGCATTACAGTAAACCGATTTCGATTTACACGGCTAGCAATTTCCCCAACTGAAAAACTAACTTTGCGCAAGCCAATAATTGGACTTCTGTCAAATTTGATTAATTGGCGGTAATATCCTCGTTGCACACTAGGCATGTTCAAACAAACAAAACGCGTTAACAAAAGAACAACAACCAAAATAATGTTAATGAAGGGTGAAAAAGGACAACAAATCGTACGAAAAATGCAGACTGAAAAAGTTAGCAAAAAATTATAACTGTGAAATGTCACGTTATTACATTACAACTTGATTTCAAAAGTTTATGAATTATTACATAATATCAGATCAACCAACTTTGACTAAGAACTTCCTACTCCTTCTTGGCGTTGCAATTTTTATGTCACTGGGTATATTTCAACATTATACATTTTAGAAATTGTAACACAATGTGTAATCCCTTTTATCTTATGGTTGAAATTATAACATCTACTGTTTAAATTTAAAATCGAGAGAACAGTGTACATTTGAGTGCAATTACCTTTCAAGTATTATTGTAAATTGTAGTGTATAAATGAGAAAGAATTAGCATTTGGGAATTTTTTTAAGCCTAATGTTGTCGATTTGGTTTGGTATAGTGGTTAAGACGTTTGTCTTTAGAAACTTGTCGAAAACCAATAACAGCCACTAAATTTTCCAGCAGAAAACTTTTTGAAAACGTACCTTCCTCTCAGGTAAAGAAGTAAGGCCGTAGGTCCGATGTCACTGTGTAGTTTGTCCCGTTAACATGGCCTGCTAGGAGTGGAACCCCTGGATGTTTAGTAAAACTGTTAACAGCTAAAGCCATGAGGACAGTAAGGAAACTTTACATTGTACGTTTATACTTTCTCTTACCTATATGAAATATAAGCAACGGAGAAGGTATTATTTTCGTCCAGAATTTTCGATGTCGAAATTTTAGTGGAAATATACGTTTTCAGGTTCCCTGAGTCCGAAGGTCATGTTTTTAAAAATCGGTTTGCCTGTATGTGTGTACGTGCTTCCGTGCGTGTGTGAACGTAATCGTGTGTGCATGGGTGTGTGCGTGCGTGCTGTGTGCGTGCATACGTGTGTGCGTGAATAGAATATTTTGAAAATGAAAAATCGTAGATAAACAAAATTTTATATTTGAGTTTCTATCCATACTCGCACGCGACCACATCAATTTGACTAAAATTCAATAACCGAAAGTGCCACCTTACTCTTCTCATTTTTTGGTTTTTCGCGATTCTCTCGAAATCGGCTGCAACGATTTTTTTTATATTTATTGTGTTTCTTAAACATTTCATGCTCTTTTACATAATGACGACAATTTCTCAGAAAATTTTCCGTAAAATGAGTAACCGGAAGTGGTCTTACCATTAATTACGAACAAAATAACTACGAAACTGAAAGTCCTAGATAAATAAAAATTTGTAATTGACATCCTAAGTACGATCGTATGCTAAATCAAGAATTTTGTTAAAATTGAATAACAGGAAGTACAACTTCATTTCTGTTATTTTTAGAAATTTTCCGAATTTTTCGTTTTTCGCGATTTTCTCGAAACTTATTGAGTTTCTTGGATATTTAATGTCCTTTTATAAAGTTTAGGTAGTTTCTCAGAAACTTTTCCGTAAATTGAGCAACCGAAAGTACCTTCACAACGGTGAAGATACTTTCGGTTACTCAAACGAACCCAAATTAAAATTACCATGAAACTAAAAGTACGAGCCGAATGAAAATTTATATTTGTGGCCATAACTACGTTATTATGCCAGTTCAAAAATTTTGGTTAAAACCGAATAACTGGAAGTTCTACTTTATTTCTGTCATTTTTAGATATTTTCCGTATTTTCGTTTTTCGTGATTTTTTTGAAATGGGCTGTAACGATTTTTTTAAAACTTAGTACATTTCTTAGATAATTCATTCTGTTTTGTATGAATTAAGCTGTATCTCTAACAAAATTTCGAAAATCGAGCAACCATAAGTAGTTAGTGTATTAATTGTGAACAGCATATCTCAAAAACTAAATAGGATATATTAATTAAATTTTATATTTAAGTTTTTTATCTTCTGTACATGAGACGTCAAAAATTTAGGTAAAATCAAATGACCAGAAGTGCCATTTTATTCTTGCGATTTTTAGGTTTTTTTGCGATTTTCTCGAAAACAGCTATAACTTTTATTTTTAAATGTGCTACGGTTATTATGTATTTAATTCCGTTTACAACTATCTTTTCCAAAATAAACGCAGATAATAACCTAATCATTTGTGGACACTATTGGCATATGTATGTGCGTAAGAGAAAGTCGTGTGTTGTCGCACACCAGATTTTTTATTATTATCTTATACTACCAAATTTCATTATTCGATATAATGTTTCGGAACTCAAGAAAATAATACCTTTTAGTCATCTCCATTAAAAAATTACACTCAGTTTGTTTTCATTGTTTGAAACGTAATTTAAATTGTTTACATTATTTGTTCAATAAAAAGTTCTCTATTGCTTGATTTATTAATTACTCATTTCAGACAGAATAATTGTATTGGGGTAAGTAGATCATATGGAACCGGGCGTGAGAATAATCAAACCCTGTGCAATATAGCCGCTAGCCAATTGTGACGACTGAACAACACGTTTTTCAAATTATTACACACAGTCTAAAATTTGAAAATGTTTATTAAAGTTAATTGTGCGTTGTTTCGCTGGTCAGATAATTATAGGCAAAATTTAATTTATTTTATCTCTGGATGCAGTTGACGGTCCTTATTTAGCTGGCAGCCGAAGGGTTTTGGGTTTGAATTGTAGTTTGGTTGTACCGTTATTACTTAAAATTAGACTGTCCTTTTAAGAGATGTCCGTCCTTAAAGTTTATTACAGGTTTACCTACCAATAACAGTATTTTGCATATCACAAGCGAAACAATACGTGAAATCAGTTATAAAATCTAAAAAGTACTATATTGATCTTGAAATAGTATTATTTTTGTTAAAAGTCAGGATTTAGTTAACAGCTGCATTCAAAATTGTACCTTAATTCGTTCTTTAGTAAACTTACATTTGGTTAAATAGAAATTAGGATACAACTTTGAGTGTAGCTGTTAACTACCCCCGTATTTGTAGTAAACAAGTTTAAGTATATGACTTTCTCCATTTTACTACCTATTTTTCATATTGTTTCACGTGTGATGTACGAAATACTGTTATAGGTAGATAAAATTGTAACAAAGTTTAAAAAGGGACACCTTGAAGAAAGTTTTTTGATGGTTGCCCCAATTCCTTATTCACGGCATTGGCATGAAGTTGTCTTATTCTGGCTACTCAGAATTTATGAATTACTGCAAATTACATTTCTCCTTGTTTTAAATTAATATGGTAAAATAAAATCAAGTCCACCTAACTCGTATTTTAATCATTATATTTATATGATTCTATTCAAATCTCATTAAGCGATCATTAGTTACTGCAAATTCGATGAAAGTGGCTCTAACATAACATTAAGGACCTAACACCTTTTAGTTTAAATTTTGAATTTATTCAAAAGCATGAGTTTAGACTTTATTATATTAACAATTTGTTAGTTAAAATTTAAACCTTACGATTTTAATAAATTGAAAATTCTCTTATAGCGTAATGCATTTGCCTGCTTTCTTTTGCACTTACTTAAACTATATTGGATTTTTATAGTTTTCATTACTTAGCTTGCTAACCTCTGATATCAAAAATTGCTTATTGATTATTGTTGCATCGCAGGTCTATTTGGGCAGCGTGCTAATTGCTCTAGTTACCCTTTTACTTAATTGTAACCCTTTGTTAGACTGCTTAGCAAACTACTTTCTGATCAGTGTTATTTGACACAGACCTAAGGATATAAATTACCCTTTATTTTCTTTACAGTTTTATTACTATAGGTTCACTACCTCCTTGTAATAATGTAAATTCTGTAAAGTTTAATTTAT
>JAHWXV010350709.1:0-23604 GCA_024586415.1 Phrixothrix hirtus
TATATATATATATATATATATTTAAGTTTAATATTTACTACTTATTGATAGAATTTGTTGCTATTCAAATTATTGGATCAGGTTTTATCGTATAAAAAGGATTTTATTTGCAGGTTAACGTTTCGAGATGAATTTTATCCCTTTATCAGAGCTAAATAAAAAATATAACGAAAAGAAGTAGGATAATTTTGAATTTGAATATATATACATATATAGATATACAGGGTGATCCTAAAGGTCATTGCCAATTTGAAGGAGAGTATTGCTGAGCTTATTGTATGACTTAAACTCCGTATGAATATGGGCCCTAGATCGTTTTGTTTTCAAGATATAGGGTGTTAAATTTTTGTTTTTAGAAATGGGTTTCTTTTTGATATCTTAAAAGTCTTTCGTCGATATTGATGGAATTGTGTAGGATTATTTATAGAAGTAAATGCCTTCTTTGAATGTAAAATGATCAAAATCAATTGTTACAGTGGCATCTCAGAGAGTAACCAAATTGATATCTACGGGGAAAACATTATGAGCCACTAGCTTCTTCTATTTTTTTAGATTAAACTATTCAAACTGAAACATTTCTATCCCTTGTTTTTCGAGAAAAAAATAAAAACCGTTTCAATACGTATCTCTGGGAAATATCAAAATTATCAAAATGTTTATTATATTTAAATTATACCTTTTACAATTCGTAAAACTATTTTTGACAAACAACAACAATATTTAATATTAATTTGGCAACCTATACTTTGAAGGTAATAATCATTTTTGTAATTTTCGTGTTTAGATACGCCCTGAAACTTTTTGAAAATGAAGTGAGTTACGAAAAAACGTTAAGGGGTATGAAAGTTGTATTTTTAATTGCTTCATCTAAATAAAACAAATTTATCAAAATCTAGTGGGGTATAATGCTTTCTTCCATAACTATCTATTAAGTGACCCTCTGAGACGCCACTAGAATCATTAATTTTAATCATTTTACGTCCAAAGTGATCCCTTATTATTACAAACAAACCGGCAAAATTTAATCGATATCGGTGAAAAAAAGCGTATATATAAAAAAAAAACTTTGACACCCTATATCTCGTAAACAAAACAACTTGAGGCACACATTCATATGAACTTTAAGTCACACCATAAGCCGAGAAATAGTTTCCTTTAATTTGAACATGACATTTGGGGATGCCCTGCATATATGTTACTGTTTTCTGTCGGAACCGTATAATTACAGTAGTAGTGATGCAATGCGATGTTCCTATAATACAGCAAACTATTTTTAATATGTGTTAAAGTTCATCAAAGCTGCATGTATAATGAAAAGAGCAAGTGTTAGAATTTTTGGGAAACACAGAATTACAGAATAAAAATTATTTGGGATTAAAATATGTTTAACACTGTATATTTTTCAAATGAGTAAAAGTTATATAATCGAATTTAAGCTTTCTTTATATTTTAGTATCTTATACGAGTGAAGATCTGTTCACTTGCATTCTATTTAAAGGCGAAGAGCACTTGTGAATGTTATTGAGAAAATGTATTAGACACCAACTAGCAAGAAATATTCTAGGGTAATAGCTTGATACTTTACAGAGGGAGCCCTCAGCTAAAATACTGCCTAGAACTGGGCAATCATTTGCTGTAATTTTTGTTCAGTTCTCCATTCTTCTAATAATGTCATTTTTTCTTTCGTATATTGTAATGCCTATTTTTAAGAAGAACCTCTGCGTACGGTATACACCGTGTCCGTAAAACAACGGATACATTCGATAAAATATAACGATAAAAATTTTATAAAAATGCCGGACCACGTCATGTATGTAAGATCGACTTATTTTTGTTTTTGCACTTAACCTGTCAACCTGTCATCGACTTTTCTTAATGACAACCAGATAATCTTTTTCACATTTAGATAATTCTTTAAATTCTCTATTTAACCACATAAATACGTTTCATATCGATGTTTTTGAGAAAACTAATTTTAAATATTGGATTTGTGTTCTGGGGATGTTTAATAAAATTCCACGTTAATAATAGAAGTTTTAATGTGTATATACCAAAATAAATAATTTTAAAGACATATTCTGAACTAAAAATGCCATCCTAAATATTCTTCCTTAAACTTTACAGTAAAAGATCAGAATAGTGTCCATTTACAGCTTGGGAATGTCCAAGACCATAAATAATTCAAGCTGCAGCAGCAAACAAGTGTCGTTAGATTAAGTTCTACGCATGTTTAGCAAATGTTTACTTTTGTAACGAAATTTTTAATGTGTATGCAATAAAATAAATAATTTGAAATAGTGTTGTTGTGGGAAACTAAACAATTTCTATTTGGTCTCCTTAATCAAACTCATGCGTATATAAAACACACTATACTAAAACGAAATTGCAGATGACAAAGAAAACAAAACACTAAATAGTTAGCAACACCAAATTACTCTACATACCTTCTTTTAGATTGGAGTGCTTGTGTTAAAATTTACCTGTGTTTAAACAAACGTTAAAAATAGTGCAAAATGTGCATAACTGTGAAAGAGCGAATTGAAATTATAATGATGATTAGTTTTGGTGACAAAACTTTGACGCTTGACCAGGTGTGTCAATTATTGAATGAGATTTATCGCACTCCTATTTCTTATTCCATAATTAGTAAAAATCAAGTGAAGAATAGCAAGTATGAATATGTTCCAAACTAGCCTAAAACGGGGAAACCTTCGATCAACGAAGATACTCAATCATATCTATTGTTGGATCTAAGAAGATCTTCACAAGAATCTTCGTGCCTTGGGTTGTGATTTTAATGTTGCGCAAACAACTTACAAGTCGTATAAATACGTAAAGTACCATACCGATAAAGAGCAGTTAGTGCATCATTTTGTAGAAGATAATTTTGATATACGGGTTCAGTTTTGTGATCAAATGATGGGAAAACGTCACGAAAATCCGGTGTTCTCTGATAAACCCGCGCTATTACTAAATGGAACTGCAACAGTCAAAATTGTCTATATTAGGGGGACCTAAATCTTCACTGGGTGCAGGAAGTCCATATTTCGTATCCCCAAAAGTGTTGGTCTTGATGACAGTACAATGTTAGCATCATTTTTCTTTGAAGAAACATTAACTGGAACGCGTTACCTTGCGTTTCTTTAAGACGACCTCATTCTTTCTCTAATAGAACTGTACCCGTATTGAGAAGAAGCTGGTCTACCCTATGATAGTTAGTGGTATCAACATGATGGTTGCCCCAACGCATTATGCAGAAGCCATGCGGCACTACTTATCCGAGGTGTTTGCAAACAGGTCGATCCGAAAACGAGGGCCTATGAAGTTGCCGGCGAAATGTCCCGATCATATGCCGCTTGATCAATTTTTGTGGTGATGTGTCAAAACCATCTAAGCAACTTAAAAGATTTAAAAGAGCCATCCGCGAGGAAATTTGATAATCACGCCAGCTATTATCGATAATATGCATCATTTTGAGGATTGTCAAACTGTAAATCGACACCATTTTGAACATTTACTTTATCTTTTAAGAAAAAATATTTAGTATAGTATGTTTGGTGTAACCAATGTATTTAAAATTATTTATTTTGGTGCATACACATTAAAACTTTCATTGGCAAAGTAAAATTTTGTTAAACGTATCGAGAACTTAATTCTAATGTTCAAACTCATTTTTATTAAAAACATTGTTATGTTGTTATGAAACATATAAAAATGGAGAATTTAAAGGGGTTATGTAAATATGAAAAAAAATTGTCTAGTTGCTATTAAGAAGTCAATGACTTTATAACTTTGACAGTTACAATGAAAAAACCAGAATAAGCCAATTTTGTTTAATCACTTGGCATATAGCAGTGTTCTCCTAAAATTTTCTTGGTTACAGTTTGACCGAATTTATGCGTTACATTTCAGACCCGAGTATAATACTAATGGAATATGGTTATTAATACGTACTAATATTTTTATCTATTATCATAGGGTAATATGTTAATTTACGACATTCATTTTAGCATCGTAATAAGCTATTTTACCCCACTAGTGCAGTAAAGGAACTCATTACAACACTATTTTTTTAATTTATACCAATCTGTAAATTTTTGTATTCCAGCTCGTATCTTTGTCTCGATTTTGAAGATATAATTGTGCCAAGTGCTACGTCAGCAAGAATTTACACATCGGAGGGAATATTTTCGCTTGTAACATTCATGTCACAGATTTTTGTCAATCAAATATACATATATAAATAAAAACAATTTCTATGGCAACTTCATTGATATGATTTCATGCATTAAATTTCACCTTAAAACTTATAGACTTTCGCTTAATTGGTTTTATGATAATAGATAAAGCGTTGTACAATATTCGTATCGTAAACGTATATCACGATACCTGACGGGTTGTCCAACGAGGCCTTTCGGCCTCGTTGGACAATTTTCCCGTCGCGTATCGTAATCTCATACTTTACGATACTTGTATCGTAAATAACTATTACACGTTGTGTAAAAGTAATACAATATAAACTGCGTGTTTTCCATATTAGAATCATGATATAAATAGGAGAATGGTGAATGTCATCAATTAATCAAACATTAAAAGGTCAGAGGTAATTAGAACAGATTACTAAATTTCAAGTTAATGGAAATATAAATTAGCCCCATTCACGATGTTTACAATGTTGATGAGTTCAGAGCTCCTATAAAAATTTGTAATTATATGAAAACTCTGTAACGCTATTCTTCAACGATAACAGCGTCCTTACGTATAAAAACCCTATTAACATAGGTTCAGATTGTATTGAGTAGTTTTCGTTACATTATAATATTACAAAAGTTAAGCAGTATCAATCTCCTTTAAAGGTAATCTTAGCTTGTTTTCGTGAAATTAGGCAACTTCAAACTTAATAATACTAAAACTTAAACAAACCTGAAATACATCTCTTTACCGTATTCTTTATTCAAAGATTATTTTGCCACTTCCTTAGATAAAATATCTTTAAAAAACTTTAATCCCCACTGACATTTGATTATTTTTAATCAAATGCTTGGATATTGTAAATACGTAAAAATTAAAAATTGTATTAAATTTTTGTAATTTTATAATATGCGTGGAGTATGTTTGAATTTATAACCTATTTGTTAAAGCGTATGTATTCTATTTGTGAGTGCAATTTGAGAAAGCCTTATAAATCAAGTTAAATCCTAACCAAATTGAATCTGGAGTTACATTTACAAAAAGGAATCACAACAGCACAACTGTAACTGAAATAAATCCTTAGTTGTACGTAGCGCAATTTACTAAAATAGCAAGGTAAATAATTTTGCTTCATAGTATAATATTTGGAATTAATTTATTAATGCGTTGAGCTGTAGCAAATATTAATAAATTATCCTTAAAGCATTGTAGCCAAAATTAACATGATTCCAGAACAATGTGGGTATAAATTGTGTAGATAACGTTTAATGTAAGATAAAAATAGGTAATTCTGCTGTAAGAACATTTTGTCAAATCTTTTAAATTAGGTAATTCTAATTATGAACACAAATCAGGTTAACGGAAAATAGTTTTAGAACCGTTGACTAGTGACTTCACATACATAAAGTATTTTTGTGTACTCATATGTCTTATAATGGTAATAAACTGTTATTAACCTTTATTACTAAATTTCAAATAAAAATTACATTTTTTCTTAAAACTTTCCTATTAAATTTGTTACTAAAGCTGCTGAAGATTATAGTAACGTAACTGATTATAGGCCCAAGTTTTGCTAAAAATTGTGCGATAAGTAGAAAATTTTATCAAACTTGAATTGTAAACAATGCGAGTGTTAATAGAAAGGCTATAAAATGCTAACAATAAGTATAAAACGGGGTGTCCCTATTATTAAGAACCACCCCTTTAAGATGTCATTCATTGCTACATTGTTCAGCTCTAAATGTTTTCCATCTTTCCAGGGGCTACAATGTGCACTTTGATTAGCTTCTGAGCTCGCCCGCATTCGCTTAACCTACACAGTTTCGTAATATCCAGAAAGATCTTATCGTGACTTATAGAAACTTGTTAAGATGATAGATACCAATCCAGTAAACAATAGAACGTTAGTTGGTTACGCATGATTAATAGCTCTTTTAATAATGGTAAATCAATTGTAGTGTCACAGCGCTTATTTTCAGTTCACAACAATATCAGACGAGATGGTAGGTTTCGTGATGGGCATATCGTTATGAGCTTGGTAGACAAGCAGCAGATTATAGCTTCTGCGAAGGATAAGAGACCTGGATCTGGCAATGAAGGTATACCTACACCAAGGAATCTCGTTAAGATTGCTGATGATGGAAGTTCTAGGCATTTTGTGGGCAAGCAACTTCACCTATCGAAACATTCAGTGTTCCTAATTTTGTATTAAGGCCTCGGTTGCCACCCCTACAAAATTCGAGCGGTGTAGTAGTTGTGTGGTCGACCTTTAGCTACTAAAGCGGCCTTCTGAGCACAACTCTTTCATTAGTTGCTAACTAACCAACGTGTTATGGTGACTGATAATATCTGAAGCATTTTAAATCAACAGGAATTTTCAATAAACAAATCATGCGATGCTGTAGTAACCATAATCCCCGCCATCAGCATGAAAGTCCTCTTCACGGTGAAAACAGGTACATCAGCTGTCGTTATCATTGGCTCTTATTCTTTTAAATATCTTAATAGGCATAGTACAACTAGGATACCCAATTGATTTATCTGAAATAACTTTGTATTCCTCTTATTACGAAGCCTAAGCCTAAATTCTGCTACAACTCATCCTCAAGAAGACGGAGCTATAGCTTAAACTGTTCGCCAGTTAATTAAGCTGTAAAATCTTATGATTCAACACCGACTAATTACTATTTTCGGGGCATTGATTGACCAACCCAATCATAAAATCTTGCTCCCTGTGAAGTATTGTGAAGAGTAAAGTGCTTGCAAAACGTACGTCAGGTTTAAGCGCGCTGAAGCAGGAACCGTTAAACGAAAAGCATGTGATGGTATAGGAAGATGAATGCACTGTACTTCCGTTAGGCTACTTTCAGGAGGTAATACTGAATTATCTTGATTTCATATCAAATGGCAAGTAGTTCTCTTTCATTTCTGAGTACTTTCATATAAATTTATTAAACGAATATTCGGTAATATTTTAAAAATGACAGGCTAACGCTGGGACACGTTAACTTGTTTGGCTATTATCAGTTCGTCCTTTAACTTTTAGACCTATTGTGTAAGATTTTAAAACCATCCATATCTAGTACTTGTATAGGCACGCTTTCCTAATTATCATTGCTTTGGTAAACGGGAAGCTTGGCTTTTAAAGGCTGTCATGTTATTTCTTAGTCTATGTTTCAGTTAAGTTTATTTTCGTATTTCGTAGGTTAATTTTCAAAATGTAAATTGAAAACGTTTTAAGTTTTGGTTTTTCGTTTACTAAATTAAATAAAGACTTTCCTAGCTAATGAACATTTGACTTTTACATAGTATGGATATACAAGTTGCTTACGTTTATGTTGAAACGTTCTACAATCCTATCAGTTTACCGCAGGTGCACAACAAGTTGATAGTCACCGTCACGCCAATCATTGAAATTTAGTAAATTTGAGTGTATTACTTTGCTGCTACTACCTTCAATTATGCATAGAACCCATCCATGATGAGGTTAGCTTATTACTCATGTTTCTTTAGGAATTTCAAATACTTTGTTTTTCTTTAGTTTTATCGTTATTACGCTAAATTCAGATTCATGCCGAAAATTCGTCTATGCTTTTGTTATATTTAAATTAGGAAAGAATCAATCTTCTGAGTGAAATCCATGTCTGCCACCGCAAGGCAACGCCTTGTTCGTTTGCGCTGCAACGGAGTTGGCACCGTTATCTTTTCTTTGTTATCGTTCCCCATCTGGAAAGCTATCGCCCTTGGCCCCGATAACTCGCTTCCGGTTTGATAATTGGCGCATGAATATATTATTAGCTGGCGCTGGACAATCCGTAGATGACTTCATCCTGCTATGATGTAGAAGTTATACATAAATTTTTTAATTTAAATTAATTGTTTAATTAAACCTATCCTTATGTTGAAATTTCGGATTTCGTAACTGTGTCATTTCATTTTGAGGCCACTTACCCATTTAAAAGATTTTATTTCTCAAATTTTATACATTGTTATGATACGTACTAATTAACTGTTAAATTTTCTAACGATTTGCTTCTATATGTCCTCTTTCACAGCTAACATTGAGTACTTGTAGATACACCATTTAATTTAGTTGGTTATCTCTATGCTTTAACCTTATAATTCCACTCGCAGATATGGTTCTCTCGACCTGTAAAAGTACCGGTTTTACATTTCATGGCCACATCATTAATCGAAGAGTTATTCATTAAATTTGCAAAGCAATGTTTGTTTATGTATAGCTGAATAAATTGTTACCGATTGAAAAGATTTCCTCATAGTATCCCGACTTAATTAATATCCCTATATATTAAATTTACACAACCACCACTTGCTGGCAAAAATCTAATTACCCTTGAGTGTACTCAAAAATAGGTTTAGCTGCTAATTAAAGTTATATATTCGTTGATATTAATCATTGCCATAAGGGTTAAGATATTAACACAGTACGAGTATTCGAACGTATTATTTCCCTAAATTCAGCTGTCAGTTGTTGACGCTGCTTCTACAAAACCAAATATCTATTTGAACATTATATTTCGTAGCACAAAATTTACAATGTTACATCTTTTGCAGCCTATATATGAAGGAAAAAATAAATCCATCTTTTTTCTGATTCGCCATTGCTTTACTGGAACAACCAATTACATTATCTTCTATGTTTAACGACATTAGATACCTTTACCATAGGTGTATCTTAGTAGGTCATCCTGTATCTGAATTTCGATTACATATAATGATGTGGAACCTACTTCATTTCTTTTAGCACTTTCAGTTAACGATTCGTTTCTGGTAATTCGAAGCTTAAGTATACTTCGGCATTCAATTTTAGACTACGGCATATTGGTCAACCCTAGCTACGAAATCACTGGAGCCTAGCTTGACCTAGTTAATTTATATCCAATGTTTTTATTTTGGATGTCTAGTTCGGCAAGGAAGAAGATTACAACCGGAAACTGTGACAAAACGACATAATCTGGTACATCACATCTAGTAAACAGGGCTTATAACAAGATAGAGGAATTACCTGCAATAGATGAGATGTATTAAATTGGTTCATCTTTTCTGTGGCAACTCATCACACATAATGTAGAAATTTATTGACAGGATATTCAGGGAAGAACTACATTGCAAAAATAAAGGTATCAAAATAAGAAGGTATATTGAAAAGGAAACACTTCTCACCTCTGTTGAAATTACATCAACGGAATCTTCCAAAAATTTGGGGAAGTCTTGAGCAAAATTTTAACAATTGCTGTTTACTAGGTATGACATAAGCAATTCAGTTTCAACACTCCAAATATTAAAACAATTTTAGAACTCCAATTACAGATCAAACAAGGTATTTAATGTTACCAGGCTGTCCAAAGATGCTTTTAATTTCCATTTACTATATGCACGTATTTTTTAACAAAGTAATTTAGAACAAAATTGATTAGGAGGTAGTTTTTACTCCCTAAAGGCGAACTATATTTCAAAAGTGCCATTATTCTTCCATAATCATTAAATTGATAATGTATTTGGTGAGAAATTGCTAATTTAGTAAGCCTAGAGTAAACAATGCTTTCTCCAGTGGAAAAACATTTGTTAACACAGCGAATTATGTCCTATTCGGAAAAGTTATTAGAAGCGAATATCCGCTCGCCTTATATCGCAATTTTAAATAAAATACAATTATTTCATAAGCTTCATTTAAGTAGTAATCGCTTTACCATATAAATTAGTTAACTATTGCAATACTTAATTATATTCTTCTTGAATTCAATTTAGTATTGCGTATTTTAGAAATTTTGCAATTATTTTAAGTATATTGTTTTAAATTACTTTTGAGATTAAAATATTTCCTATTTACGGTTCAAAAGTGCACCCTGTAAATTGTTGCTCTAAAAAACAGGATCGATCGCAAAATTGAATATTTCTATAATTGTTTTGACCTTAATTAGAGGTCTTGAATATAGAAGCTATGGAATAGTACGTCAATAAAATGAATTTGCATCTGATTATAATGTTAGCAAAAGATATTGGATTTCGCCAACTTTGTTTGTTTTTAATTATAAGGAATGATTAGTAATACTTTATTATAATTTAAACCTAGAAACTTGTCAGGCTTAAATTAATAATAAGTTTGATTAATGACTTCGTGTAATCAAAAATAAACAAGGCGGCTAAAATTCGATATTTTTTACCAACACCAATAATCATATAAATATTTATTTTACTGAGCCACTGTTGCAAAGCTTCTATATTTAAGAAATATTTAAGTTGACAATAACTACGTTAACTTGTGTATGTTTCTCTCAAATGTTGAACATTTATAACAGCATTTGAACATGTTTTATAAATTCACGCAACTTCTTCTTTAATTATATGAATTGAAGTTAATTAATTTACCATGTGTTCCCAAGATTTGGAATAAATTCGATAAAATTGTTAAGAAGTGAACTGGAGAATAATCACGAGAAGCTTTGATTATTAGTTTTGATAATGTCCATCATTTTTAAAAATAATAAATTTCACCCGCCGTCGTACAAACTCTGACGCCAACGATACTTCCTCAAAACTTCATGTTTTCTCAACGGATCTAGAAATTCATTATAGTTCTGAGAACTACAATTCCATATATGTAAGTGTTGTTTAATATGAACTGTTCTCAAGACAACTTTACGTTCAGAATTAGACATCAAAGTTTATGAAGTGCCAACGAATATAAAATATGAAAATTATTAATCTTTAGCAATTCCCTAGATTGTGACCTTTTACTTCTTGACAGTGAACTTTAATCGATTTCAAAATCCATTTAATACATTTTGAATTCAGTTACATCGAAGTGTTTTTTATTTGCCTTCGAATACAATTTTTCAGATTATCTAAATCCTGTGGTCTATTAGCGATAGCAGTACAAGAAGAAATCTGAAGCTAACAGTTCTGGAGATTCTGCGAGCCAATCTAATGAACGTCTTCTGTCGATCCAACGTTAGGAAAGAGCCTGATTTAATAATGTGCACATCTAACCTGTAATGTAATGGAGCACTGCCTTATTGGAACTAAAGTGTGAAGTATGGAAGATCAAGATTGTCGTTATTTGCAGAAACTGATATTCTGTAATCTTTGAGAAAATTCAATTACATTTCCTTATTTAAATTTTTCTTAAAGGGAAATAGTCCTTTCAACTGAAATATTGCTTTGTCGAAAACAAAATATATATTAGTTGTACAGGTTTAGAATGAGGTTTTTCATTACCATTTGGCACGACCATTAAAGACATTTTCTATCATTTCGTGCAGGAAACGTGCTTTAAATAGTTGGTATTTTATCTGTTTCCCAGAGAAAGTTCAATAGAGTATCCTATTGAACTTTCGCTTGTCTAATATTGGAAGCAGCCTAACGATAACTAGAATGCTGATTTTTCGGCACATATAAATACACCTTCAATTTTAAGTTCTTTTTGACTTGATTGAGCCTACTTTTGACGATATATCTTACATCTACTATGTCGCAAAACTGTTTCTCTATTGGCTGAGTAATAAGTATCTGCTTGTACCTTGCGCTAACGGCGCAGCTAGTTGTTGGTGGGTGCATAAATTATAGCTAACTCTGATCATTACCAAAACCTCAATCAGATGTCTGTCGCTTAAATGTGGTATTTCAGATTATAACTGCGTCTAAAATTCCTGCAATATTTGATATATATTTCGAAACACCCGGTATTCGTAAGTGAATTAATAATAAAATCCAATTGGTGAACTACTAGTATCATTTTTATAGCTATATTTGTACACAAGAATTTTAGAGCTGTAAATCCATTTTTGGAAACACAGCAATATTTAAAAATTCCCAGTTCATGATTTGTTTTAAAGACGTAACGCCAGCTTTCCCAAGAGAACGTTTACTATTCTAAAAATAAATGTTAACCACCGATCCCCTTACCCGTAAGTTCAAAAAGAAGCTTATTTTAACAGCAGTTTAGAGAACTAGTTTAAGTTAAGTACGTAACATATTGTCACGTATCCGTTTAAGTGAACTTATCGAAATATTAATCCAGTGGCGTATCCTATGTCAGTAATTAAATAGTAAGTATGTCGTGACTAAATCCTACCCTTTCGGTTTGAAATAAAATTCCTTACCGTCTCATTTCTATGAAAACAACTGCTAAGATATTTAGGTAAGGTGGCGCCCAAAAATTACGGCTCTGTCCCAATTTTTGACAGTTGCAAATTATTCCTGAATTGTAGCCTAATTAATTTCATTGCGACAGTAGAACCCCCTACCTCCACTGTGGTGGCCGAAGCAAGCTAGCTAATTCAGGGAAATTAACATCTTTGGCAAACTTTGGGGTGCAAGAAACGTTCCAACTCGTTATAGGATTTCAGCTGAAAGTAAGAACAGACCAATTGTTATTATCACTGATAACGGTGACTTACCAACTTGGTGTTTAAAATATAAACGTTTAAGATGTTAAATATTTATATGCATTTAAATACCAACTACCACTGTGGTATACTGCAGTGTTATCGATCCCATATTGCAGTGGCGCATATGTTGCTAAATTATTAATATGTGTAAATTTAACTAATATCTATAAGAGGAAATTAGGTTTATCTACCTGATGAATCGAAAATAATAAGACACTTTTGATATGTTTCATTCTAAAGTTTATCTGATTGATGGTTAGTGTGATAATGCATTTTCAACTATTTACAAAACGTATGTTGATTTATTTCGTTGCATCTAACCGTATAATTGGTGAGGTCTTTTTTAATGGTTCGAATACTAGTGGAATGTCTCGCTTCAGTATATGTAAGTCTCAAATTTTCGAAATTTAGGTTAAGAACTAATTGAACTAATAGCTTATTTATTATAAGTTATGCTAGTTGAATGGATACGTTATGCTAGTTGACTTGATTAAATAGAAATTTTTGATAAGTAATCGTATGCTCTAAGGATTTTCTATGAAGTTTTTCGGATCTCAGATGATTTTCGGTAATGGATTATTTAAGACATCGCAACCGCGGACTGCGACCGCAGATTTTGGGGTAGTGATAGTATACTTAGGATAAATTGAACATTAGTTAAAATTATATGTGCAACAATTTTAAATGAATTTTATATGCGATCACTAAACATGAATTAGTGTTACGCTTTACGTTAGTAGGTAAGTCAAAATTTATATTTTGCGTTGGATCATTCCAAACAAAGTGGAGGATTGAAAAATACGTCAATAAATGTCACGTTGGAAATTTAATTTAATTCTTAAACATCTTCTTATTTACTAAGCTAAGAACTATGATCTATCAGCTTATTTATTATAAGTTATGCTGATCAATGCGTTATCACTTGGAAATTTCGTTTAGCTTAAACTACTTATAAAGATTTTCATGCTAAATGAAATAACAATTTAACTTGACTTATGTTACATTTTTCAAAATTTCAAATCACATTGTCTTCTAAAGTCTGCATTAGATATTACCTATCTAATTACATATTACGGGAAATGTTTTTGTAATCATTAGGTTAAGGTTTTCTTATCAGGTTAACTGTACCTTATACCTTTTGTGTACGTTGTAATTGTTCACAATAAATAAATAAATAAATAAATAATTTAAAATGATTGCAATACATTTTTGAATCGGTTATCCCATCCTGAAGCAGTTATCGGTCATTTATTCGATCAGTTGTTAAAAATTGCTAATTCCTTAATCCTCTATCCATTCGCATTTAGTAAATTTTTAATTTTAATTCGACTGTACCCCTTTGACCAATCCAATGATTCTCAAAGATATTAAAATACCTCCGAACATTTATACTGAAATATCGAGGAGCGCCTTCATGTTGAAGCCACAGTCGTTCATCAGGAACATTTTTATCTGGATTATTTAGAGACGACGCAACTAACGCAAATACCAATTGAAATCTTGAAAATTAAAAAATTAAGGTATATTCTAGCGTTAACAGAAGTTTAAATAAGTATGTCCCCACAATATGACTTCTAATCGTACCAGACCAGAAGCTTATCTTCACAGGATGTTCAGTATGGGCCTCGTATATCCATGAGGATTTTATTGAGATCAGAATCGGTAATTATTCGATTGATTACACCGTTTAAATGAAACTTGGCTTCGTCGGAAAATACAATTTTCCTCGAAATATCAAGATCTTCGTCACACTTAGCATTATTTCTTCACAAAATTGTAAGCGTCTATTTGAATCATCTGTTAACAATTCTTGAACAAGATGTTGTTTGTAAGGCTTGTATTTTTCTATTCTCTGAAATCGTGTCATAACTGTATAAGATATATCATTAGCTTAAGATAACGCCAATTTTGAAGTGAGCTTATTACTATTCTGCAAGATCGAGATTTCTCTTCGTTCAAAGCTTTATGCCTACCAATTCTGGGCAAATCCTTAATAGCACTCCACTCATCAAACTCCTAACGTACCTTGCCAACAGGCCCAAGTGCAATCGACGTCCTTGGATAATTTCAATGGATTAATACACAAACTTCTAAATTACTTCGTATTTTGTCCCCACATCTTATCATAATCAAAATTGCAATTACCTTTTGTTTCTGACAACTATCACACCATTTTCGTTTTCAATCAAACACTGACGACTAATATGAAATAAGCAACTGAAATCAAATTGAGACCATGTTGATTTGATATCGGAATATTATTTCAAATTACATTTGTTAAATACAACATGCTTATCATTTTGAACATTTTAACCTCTTTAATCGTGATAATGTACTTATTGGATAAAATGATTGGATTAAAAGTTGAAACTTTTCGTTTCTTTCTCTATTAGTTCTTGTGGTGTTTAATCGGGTGGAGGGGGGGAGTAGTTGACAGTACCTGTCTGTAAGGTAAAAGTAAGAAAACCAGTTGACATGTTTTGGATTTTTCTATGAAATCAAAGATAAAAATAATATGAATTTTATTTCAAACCTTTGGTCAACTCTGTATATATTTCATATTTTAATTAAAACTTCATTGAGTTTAATAAATTTTAGTTGTCATTTATAAATTTTATTTATACAATAATTTCGTAAAGCGGTGGATAAATTCGATTAAAACTGTAAAACATTTTTTTGCAAAAATCTCTCGGAAATTGTAAAGTTTTATACCTTTTTCAAGCAACTATCAAAAAACTATGATGTCATTAACTTTTTAAATGGTATCTCCAGTTTTATTTCGAAATTTGACATAGTGCAGTGTTTCGTAAAGGATCCAAATTTCTATATAGGTTACATGACGAATTTTTTGAGAAAAATGACCTTGATGTGTAATAATACTTGACTTAATTTTATTGCAAAAACTACAAAGTCGTTTAAACTGAATGTTTAAAATGTGCACCGTTGGCATCCTGACATTATCGATAACTTCAGGACATATATGATGCATTCCTAGTTAAACTGTTGCTCGTATACTTTACCTTCTAAATATCCTGACAAAGAATAACTTAGGGATACTCGATGTGGCAACTTCTCTGGTTACTCAATTCCCTCCCAAATTACATATTATACACCGATTTGCAACATAAATAGGCACGGATAGAAGCGGCATAAGCGTAGGTGGTACACATTGCTGAAAAAAGAAGTCATTTTTCATAAAATCGGATTATTCCATATCTAAAATAAAGTTGTAAGTAAAATAGTGCGGTTGTTTCGAACAAAATCTCAATAGCTTGTAGATAAAATTTCAAAATTCCACGTCAACTACACATTCACTTGTGCATGTATAGGGTGTTACACTTCCATCTCCTTGGGATTTTCAGTAACCCATTAAAAATAGCTTTACCTATTGATGTGGCGATTTATTGCAAAGACAGATTTCCCAGAAAAATGCTTATTTGCTGAAAATTGTAGTCATCAATGCATGATTGTTACATATGCTCGCACATTCGATTTCACTGATCAGAACCAACTTCAGACTATACTGAAATTAGATGCTACTTTTGTATGTGTTGAATTAGGGCTATTTTACACAATAAACAATACATTAAACTGAACTTCGTCGTATGGTGAAGGTGGGCTAGGTTCAGAAGGATTCCGGGTATACCCATAATCTCTGAACTCCACCTACTATGCTTTGGTTAATGCGTTGACGATCCTAACGAGTTTCACCGAACAAACCTTAGTAGCGCAGGATGTGCTAAATATATGTAGTCCATCTATATCGATACCATCCCGAAATAAAACGGGAATTCGGTATAGAAACCATACCGTTACCCCACAGCAGTACTATATGGAAACGATATCGAATCTATGTGGAGAAATCAAATGGTTTCGATATAGTATAGCTGTCATCGGAACAACCCCTAGCATCAGAGCCATTTCTTAACAATTGGCATATTAAATTGAAAATTCTAATAAATAACATCATTATCAGCTTACCTTATGCCGGTAATCCTATATAGAAGCCTCATGGTATATTAGATGTAAAAATTCTATCTACATAAATATTACATCTTTATTTATTTTAGATTGATAAATGAAAAAACTATTTACTAAAACTTGTCTAGTTTTGTAATTATTTAAAGATCACATCATCAGAAGCTATAATTGTAAAAACTAAGTAACTAAATAAGTTAGAATTAAAACTATTTATTATATTTGTATTTATATATTTATATTGTATTCAAAATTAATAGAACCACATGGTTTTAATTCTAATTTATTTATTTAATTAATTGTTTATACAATTCTAGCTTCTTATGATGCGATATTTATATTATCATGAAGCTAGTTATGGTTTAATAAATTAAAACAAAATCTTAATAGGCATTACTTCCCTATGATTATATTTAAGATTTCGAAATACTGTATTAATGTTCTTTAGGTATCTATGTCTTCTAACCCTTTCAGTGCTATTCATTTTTATTATTGACTAGAAAATTTTTACCACAAAAGTAAAATTTAAAATAAATTGATATCCTACCTTGCTAAAAAAGATCGTACACTTACACAACAATATAAAAAAAATATTTAAAAAATGTCAATCTTAACTTTGTAATATTTAACGAGATAGCAAAACAAATATTACAAGAATTTCTATAAGGTACTATTTAAAAATGTTTATAAGTTATGCAAACTGAGCTAACCATTCCTAATACCGTTTTCATAAACCTTTTGGTATTTCCGAGGTAGGTATAAGTAGGGTTTACCTCTCGGTAAATTCAAAAGAATAACCTCTCTATTGTACCCCTCAGTTAAAGTCCCAAACGAATTCAAACAAATGAAAATGTGCAACTTTGAAAGCGGATACAATAATATATATTATCTTTGGTATATTGTTTTTAAATAAATATTTTATTTCCCAAGCTTACGTTTAAATTTCCTACTTATAACGTGAATATTAAGCGTGCATGTGTCCAAACACAAAACCATAATTTACCCCTTGCCGATGAAAACTAATTTTGTTTGTGAATAACAGAAAAATATGTACTGTGTAATTTAATTAAATGTATTAGGTAATATTTATGAAGAAAGATTATATAATTATAATTCGCACATGTAAAAATAAATATTCAAAAATAATGTTGATATTGCGTTTTTAAGTATTTTATTTGACATTTTTATCCATTTATGCGTAATCTGTCTAGTGGTTTATGCCACATTGGATCAATGTAGACACAGTATTGCCGATAATTGTAACATGTTGGAAAATTGTATAGATACTGTATAGCAATTTCGATATTTAAATCAGTGTTACTATACAACATAGGTTCGACACAAAAACCATATCATCCAAACAGTCTTGTATAGACAATATAGTTTCGATATCGTAACTACATAGATTACCAACATAGGTTTTTACCTCGACTAACTATGTCAATTATATATCGTTCCTATATGGTTCTGATATTTTATGGAAGTAACTATTTCTTGTCGAGTCCCCATTCTAATTCCAAAGCCAGCCATGCCAAAAATTTCATTACTCGATCAATATTTCAAAAACTAGAAATACAGAAGTTACCTAATGAAGAAGCCCAACTCATCAACTTCACCAAACGAAATGAAACGGTACGTCTTCTTTGGGATAAAATAAATTCTTTTATTAAAGACATACGATGTCAGCTTGTTAATTTGGTTATTCTATAATTTATATTATTTTTATACCTTAGTCGTTTCCTAAAAAATTTTCTCATGTATCACATCAAAATTTACTCCCTTTAGCTAAAAATATGTGCTTTTTCATATACCATAGCAAAAAGTGGGAATTGCCAATTTATAAAATTGTCCAAAAAGGTTAGAAGTCTGTGCAGAAATATAGCAATTAATAAGAATACTGTGACGAACGGTCTACCAAAAAAAGTACACGGTTTTTATCGAATTCGTTCACGTCTCTACGAAAGTACTATATAAAGAGTAAGGCATATGGTATCATCTATTTTTAGTAGGGTACTATGGAAACGTTATTTTCCTATTGACAGTTCTACTAACAAATTTTATTGTGTCAATATTTGCAGTTTATATTAATATAAATAATATAAAGAAGAAGATTGCTCCTAAAAAGGATACGAATTTTAAAAATTAATTCGACCAAGTGAAAAGCCATCAAACTGTGATATGAACAATTCTAAGGCTTCTCATCAAAAGATTATTAACCTAACTAAATAGGTAAAAATATAAAAGTTTGCATTTCCAAACAGCGTGATACAGCACCAGCACAGTTTATATTGACTCAATCAGCTGTGCAGATGCAAAGAAATCTTCGTCGGGAATTTAATGTGGAAACACGCGGACGAATTCTGACGCGGAAAACCATAATGAGGTGGGTCCGAGATTTTGATAATAAAAGGAACGTTTCCTCAAATTTTAGTGGAGGTGTGCATACTGTCTGAGCATCTTAAAACATAAAACCTGTCAAACAAGCTGTAGAGAGATGTTCGAAACGATCTGCATCGAAACAATCACTTGCTTTGTAGATTTCTAATAGGACTTCGTGAAGAATTCTGAATTTTAATTTGAAGTTTAACCCGTACACAATTCAACTAATTCATATGTTAAAAGATGCAGATAAACCTGTTCGTGTTGCTTTCTGTAGGCAGTTTTTGCGAATTCTGGAAAATGATGTACACCAGCTAAATGTTGTGCTTATGCCGGACAAAGCCCATTTCCATTTAAGCGGCTATGTTAATAAGCAAAATTTCCGTTACTATTCTGAGGAAAATCTACAACAGCTTCATGCAAAACCGCTTCATGACCTCAAAATCTCCGTATGATGTGGTGTTTCGTCGTTTGGGATCATAGGACCATATCTTTTCGAAAAAAATAATCAAACTGTCACAATTAACTCCGAACGTTATGTTTATATGTTAGAAACAGTTTAGGACCTAGAATTACGCAGATGTGGACAAAATCAAATATTGTTTCAACAGGGCGTTGCTGCTGCACATACAGCACGGCAAACTAGAATTGTATTGCAAGAAATGTTTCCCGATCACTTGATATCAAGATTTGGCGACATAACATGGCCTTCTAATTTCCCAGATTTAACGACTGGTGACTTCTTCTTTTGGGGATATCTATCTATCAAAAGGTTTACGGCATGCGTCTTAATGAAATACGAGAACTTAAAATGCACATTTCCGAAGAAATGGGGAGTATTAGAGCAGAAATATTCGAATCGGTTATTCAAATTATAGACATGGTTTAGAAAAAAGTATAGAGGTTAATGGAGGGTATTTCAAAGACATAATTTTTAAAAATTAAATTGCACATATTAGATTTGTTATTTGTACTAAAATTGTCTTACTGTATTAATCTTTAGCCTTAGAGTAGTTTTTTGAAAATAGATTATATCAGATGCCTAACCCGTTATAACATCTGTAGTAAAGCAATTATTAAGTAACTTAGTATTATTTGAATTTCTTTTCATTGTTGATTGCTGGGGTTGACAGTGTGAGTAATTAAAAAATAAATTACTGTATTTACGTGTTAAAACTAACGCATTCAAAGGTTTTTGGGGTGGTCGGTAACAAACTGTCTCGACTTGGTATTGATACTACACCGGACGGATTGAGGTCCTTAGTTCGGACAATTGAATGTACTGTAGCGATAGATTATTAGCTGAAATGATCTCAGCATACTTTACTTTATTTATTTACTTTTAAGTATATGGGTCTCACCAAAATTTTTATTTAATTTACGGCATATACCTGATAAGTAACAAAGTTTGGATTTCATACATTTATTTATCTTGAAATTTAAAACGCATATAAATATAAAGAGAAATGCAAAATAAATTCTGGCATCTACAAAACAGAAATACAACTTTACTATAAGTACAGTTATCTAAACAAATTTCAAGACATGTTAAATTAGATCCCTTTAAGTATTTAAATTTGCCCGAATGGTATTTGTGAGGTATTTTCTAAAAGTATCCAGCTGCATGTACAAATTTTGCCATGAATAAAATTTACAATAATTTTAACTTTAAACATAAAACGTTGTTAAAATTTATTTAAAAAACTTGCTTTTTAAAAAAATTTGTTTAATTTTAAGACTTCATAGGATTTTTACTTACGCTGTAATATTTTTATTGTTGCTATTATCATAAGATTGGATGATAGTTTATCTCGTGTCTGTTTATTTCCATTCAAACAGGATTGGATTTTACGATTTTATTTCCATGCCAATTTATGTACTGGTTCGTAAACTTCGATCTTCTACCATTTTCGAGAGAAACGCTTTGTTACACGAAAATTCCTGTTTTATAAAATTATATTAAATATTATAAATTTGCTGACGGCGACCCGAACACTTTAATTTGCAGCTGTTATCGATCAGAGGTGTTATAATTTTCAAACATTTAGATATCTACGCGAGCAGTGATCTATTGGGTTTTTACATGTTCAGCAATAAATGATCTACTTGCGAGATTGTCTGCGAATTGCTTCAATTCATCACTCCGGAACTACGTGAATAAGATGATTTTTGTTTGTAGCTTATGGCTTTTATAACTTTTTAAGACTCTTTCCTGCTCTGGATTGACCAACGAAAGACTTAAAACTCAAAAAAAAAGGCGTGAGTGCCTTGTTGGAAAATTGCTTGAAGTTCCGTTAGATATTTGCGCATTTCGTAACGTTCTGAAGTTTTACAGCAATAAAGTATATGACACCGTAATTTTCTGAAGCTTCTTGCTTTGTGGGTTTACTGTTTGCAAGACATTTCGCTGTTAAATTACAATTTGAAATTGGTCCCTTCGATTTTTAAATTCTTTGCGCTTTGAATTATGTATCCAAACCCGCGTTTTTTTAACGGAGCACTCTTTACACTTCAATAAATTATTATTTTATGGTCTGAGAAGTACTTATAGCAATTTACATTAACACATCCAAGAAAATTCATTAAAAAGTATTACAATTTTAATAATTTTTAGTTTAAAATATAAATTACTTAATTTAATGGCAACATAATACGGTAGAATTAATTTGTAATACCGACAAATGTATGTTTTGGTTTATAAGACCTATGTACGATAAAAGAACTTTAGTCAAATTAAAAACCAAGGTAGGGCAACATTGTTAATTTCATTTCCTAAAATGTGGTATTTTTGACTCACTAGGCATGTGTGGTTATCTAAAATACTATCCTCAGAGTTCTTTAAAGCACTGTATAAAAATATCTAAGGTATTAGATGTGATATCAAATACAATCAGAGCAGTTATTTTCTCTGCGCTTTGTGTATCGGCAGTGTAATAGTAAAATGCGCGCTATGTTAGCGAAATGGCTCAAGTTACTGTGGACTCGTACAGAATTCTAACTTATCTACCTACTTTATTTTAGAAAATTAAACAATATGTAAAGATTACTTCAAAATGATGAAAATTTAAAAATTAACTTATTTTTTAAAAGCAATTGTTGAACTCGTGAGTTAGGTAAAGGTAGAAAATAGATTGCGCATTTCCTGAGTGGTCATACTATTAACTTTCTGTTGATATAATAATAAAGGGTTTACTTCACTAAAAGCCGATCAACCTTAAAGGCAAATATTCCATTCTCTTCATTCAAGTTGCTCGTAGTTTTGAGATCCAATCAATAATCTGGGATAAATAGTCGTCGTTTACGAAGTAACCTAGGATATTAAAGTAAGGTAGAGTAAAAATTTTGTACGTTTTGTACGTTAATCAATTTAAAAACCTTTCAATACCTAAATTCTGCACGAACTACTTACATATATTTTAACATCTTTGAGATTGTATAAATTGTGTTAAATTATGTAGCTTTGTATAAATTATCTGTCAACGATCTCGCGAAAATTAAAAATCTAGTGCGCGTAAGCGCATCACTAGAGTTGAAACATACTGGTGTAATCGTATAAATTATTAGAAGCCCGTTTAAAAATTAGTAGGTATTCATTTAAAGCTAGTTTACGTTTTATACCATTTACTTTACAAACCATTTGTATGTAAATATCCCAAGATAAGTATAAAAAAGGATAATTTGGTATTGATCGTCTTAAACCAGTTTTTTGTTCTAATTTTAAGTATATAAATTATTCATAAAAACAAAAACATCGTAACCTCACTCTAAAAATTCATGGATAACACTTAATCGCAGCGTAGTTAATATTTAGAGGCTCTATATAGGTGTTGAGGGAAGGAAATCCATAATCATTAAGTAAAATTTTAAAACAGTAAATTTAACTTGGATTAATTGCTGCAGTGTGTTAAAAAAGGTAAGCCTCAGTACTTTATCATTTACAGATCTATATCTACTAATAGAAGGATAAGGTCACTTGACAGTCAGCGACGAGAGATACAAAATCACACGTTTCATTAGAGCGAAATAGCACAAAGAATAATTCCACTTGTAAAGAAAGATAGATTCTTGCTTCAATCATATTACTGGAGGAAATGTTAACTAGAAAAACTCCCAATAAGACCGAGCTACGCATAAATTCCAACGGTGGAGTACCTATTCCGAATCTCATAAGGAGTATGCAGGCAAGCTTTCAATTTGATATTTAGAGCAAATAATCGCAACTGGGCGATCACGATTCAATTAAAATGAAGGTCGGTGTGGATATGCTGGAAATGGTTTGCTACATTACCTGAGCCTGTCTATTTAAAGCTGTTTGTTATTTAAATATACAGTGTGTCACATAATTGAATGTCAATATTGCAGGGGGGTAATCAGTGCATGATTTTAAGACATAGAGTTCATATAAACATAGGTCCGTTTTCGCTTTATTTTTGATATATTGAGTGCTAAATAATTTTTTTTTAAATATCCATTTTAATAACTCCGCAACTACATCATATATTTTTATAAAACTTTGGGAGTGTGAAGTAAATGTAGAGACACGTATTTTTTGATACTAATCTATGTTCAATTTTAACCAGTGGCGTCCAAATTAATTTTACCCTGACTATTTTGATTGGGAAGAATGGTACGCCACTGCTTTTTT